>JAKCWG010000790.1:0-300000 GCA_021464415.1 Lonicera japonica
TTGGAATTTATACTCGATTTATTACTGATAAAAATGAAGGTGATAACTTCGGGAGATAGAGGAACCCGGGCCATGCCCAATGATTGCATTATAACCTTATTTACTATTCTATTTTTCTTAAGCATCGAAGAGCTCTCAACCATTTTGTTTTAAAATGGTGTTTACAGCCACATTACGCTCTATATGCACACAAAGCGACCCGAACTTTGTTAATGATATTCATACCAACAGTAATCATACAAAAACAAAATGTAAGAATGGAACAAAAATATATTTATTTTTATGCAAAGAAACGCATTTGAAAGAAACTTATGAGTCATTCTAGTGGAATGTACCGCACTAAGATAAGGATTGCTAAATCTTATGATGCCACTAACAATGTATCGTGGGACATAGACTCATACAGGCTTTGGCATGCTTGCCTAGTGCACCTTGGTCATGATAATCCATGAGTTAAAGTATTTACACGGATATCCCTTCTTTTGAGTGACAAATAAATGGGACAAAACTTTAACACATTGTAACGTGTTGATACTAGTAATGCTCAAAAGTAATTCTTGATTTTCGAAGTATTAAAAGCCATATCCCCCTTCCCATTATACCTAATTGACCATGTCAAAGGAACGACAACCCATTTTTCAAAGCCTGCTCTTTAGCAAAAATAAGATCGAGACCTTCTTATGCTAAAGATACAAAATAAAATATACCATTCTTACAATATATATTTGTAGATAAAACCAGCCAGAGTGCGGAACCATTCAAAGTACTTTATGGATTTGATGGATAATTCGACATTCTGGTCATATGTCGAATAATTATCTACAAGAAATGCTGCATTTACAAACCTCTTAGTATATATTATACGCTTAAGGGCTCACCACCCTGATTACTGTACCATGTCTATAAGACTCGATAAAGCTGGAGGGTTTACATCAAAAGTACTTGATGATCATTGCATAAAATCGAAGTAAAGAACCCCGTTTTTCATGTGCATACGCAAAAAGGTCTCACAAATAGCAACCATCAAAATGATATAGATGGCAGATAGGGCATGGGTTATGCGCACTGTATTGCCTATGTATGCCCGGGATTTATGCAATATTGTATGCAGCTTTACTTATTTGTTTCAAAGTCCAATATTAGACAACTATTATATATGTACCAGTTGCTAACTGGATATTAGCCTGATATTCTATGCATATGTGCCGATTGCGCCCCCACAGCGCATCAAACTGGGCTCACTGAAACAATTAAGTATTAACGTTGGATATGAATTCTCAACGATAAAATCCGCTATTTGAAATCCTTGTTAGGTGATCTCTTTACCGCTAAGAATTGCGGATTGTCACTTTGATGAGACAGTCTTCCCGTCGTTAGGGGAGATAAGAAAAGAAATTTTAAGGGAACGACAGGAATTGTCGTGGTCTCCACTATGTCTCATCTTGATTCCCATGCACATCACAATGTATAGTGAAGTGAAAAAGAATAATCGATCTTGAAAATGTAACAGATTCGATGCCTGATACATTTAATGATATTGAAAAGTGACGAGATCAAATATACCAGCTGCAATATGCCTGCAAGTTATAAGTCCCCAATAAGGGCACAGTGTCGCAGAAAAAGACGATGCAACTACACTAGTGAGTGGAGGTGTGGTTGAGGCCATGCTCCTTAAAAGGAATAAAAGGAGGCCATTTGGTTCGACAAACACTTACACCAAAGAAGAGGTGGAGTAAGGCACAAATTAATCAATTAATCATTAATGTAAAAGCCCTTTTTATGAGATTATCTCTGATTATATTTATGTCCATGATCAATACTGGGGGACGCCCCGAAGTTATAATAATTTCAGAGAATAAATAAATCTCAATGGGTTAAGGGATGGCATATGAATTAATGGATGCATTAATGATACACTGTTGCTCAAGAAGTCAAAGAGCACGATGATGTCGAACCTCGCTCTGTTGCAAAATGTCAACAAAGGGCAAAATTGGCCTAAATAAAAATAAGCAATCCATATAGAATTAGATTCTATGGCAACGAGACAGGTATTTGGTCCGGTAGTGCTAACCGCGCCAAGTGTAAAGCCTGTAGGACATAAACAATTATTTGCCATAAAGCGTAAATGAGAAAAAAAAAAGTTCTGAAGTAAAAGGCTCACCTTGTGGCGCAAGATTCCACACAGACGCTTTGGAATTGCTTAAACATTATAACATTCCGCTACTTCGGTAGTTTTCGAATGACTGAAAATGCAACTCATGGATGTGGTTACTGCATATCTCTAAGGGGATCTTGATTCAGAGATATATACGAAAGTGTCTGATGGCCTTACATTACCCAAGTCAAGTGACTCTAAACCACGGAGTGCGTTTGCAATTAGGTTGAAACGCTCACTTTACAGATTAAAACAATTCGGACGGATGTGGTATACCCGTCTAAGTGACTACTTGATTGGGAAGGGATATAAGAACGATGAATTATGCCCATGCGTATTCATAAAGAAAACAAGTTCTGGATTCGTAATTGTAGCTGTATATGTCGATGATATGAACATAATAGGTACTCTTGATGAAATAAAAGAAACCACAAGTTACTTGAAATCCAAATTTGAGATAAAGAATCTTGGGAAAGCTCGAATTTTTGTTTAGATCTTAATCTAGAATATCGAGCTTGTGGAATACTAATCCACTAGTCTGCGTATGTTCAAAAGATAATCAGGCAATTTAACCTGGACAAAACGCATTCTGCTAGCACTCCCATGATCGGTCGAAGTTTAGATCAAAGGAAAGATCAATTTCGTACAAAGGAAGATTACGAAAATGTGTTGGGAGATGAAACTTCCTATCTAAATGCAATATGCGCATTATTGCACTTAACACAAAATACTCGACTAGATATAATATTCGCATTGAACTTGTTAGCTAGATTTAGCTCAGCGCCAACGCAGCATAATTGAACACCTAAAAAGAACCATTGGCTTGAAATTGTTCTTTCCCTACAGAGAGAAAAAAAGTGTATACGACAGTAACATCTAAAGTAAATGATGATGCTAAAATAGCCACCCCCTACATTGAAATCCCAAACAAAATCTTGATTGATTTTGTTGATGTTGGCTATCTCTCTGGCCCACACAAAGCTCTAAGGAGAATATAGCAAACTAGTTCACCAAATCTTTTCCTAAGGCCATATTTGAAAAGCATGTGAAAAATATAAGGGTGCTTAGACTTTTCCAACTCTCATGATCGAAGTAATGATCAAGGGAATGTGTGAAATATGATGAAATTTTCACACATACGTTGTACTCTTTTCCTTAGACCAAGGTTTATTTTTTTCCACTGGGTTTTGTTACTTGGTAAGGTTTTTAACGAGGCAACGATACATGCATAAGCTTTTCAAATTCCATGATTAATGTAAATATCAGGGGGAGGTGTAGACTTGAGGGGGAGTCTAATATCTACCCGACGTTACGTTATACTCTTTTCCTTAAACCAAGATTTATTTTTCCCACTGGGTTTTGTTACTTGGTAAGGTTTTTAACGAGGTAACGATACGTGTAAACTCTATTGATTGAAGTAAGGATCAAATAGAAATATATACTCAATGGAGGAAGTCTAACAGGATTGTCATAATGTTGTACTCTTTTCCCTTCGATCAAGGTTATTTTTTCCCACAGGGTTTTTGTTACTTGACAAGGTTTTAATGAGGCAACAAGACATGTACCATTCTATCTCCGACTCAGCACAAGGGGGAGTGTTTAAGGAAATTACACATAGTGTGCTATCATCTAGATAGAATATGTATTAGGGATTTTACTGTGTAAATTATGTATCATGGGCCATAATGGGCTTCCTTGTAAACCCTATTTACTATTGTATTTGTACCCTATTTAAAGGGCTCATCTAATGAAGAATTGAGTAGAGTTGTCCCTACAACAAGTTTATAAATATTTTAAAGTTATAGAAATTGGCCTCCCCAATGTTTTGATGCATGGTGGTACGTTCATTGTTGCTATCATTAGTTTTTTAGTATCACTCTTATTTATATCATATATGCTGGTGGTTTTGTTTTATATATGGATTATTATTATTGTTGTTGTTTTGGTAACAATTAAATTTATGGGCTAGCTAGCTATGTATAGACTCATGGCTAATGGATTGGATTTTGATCCGAATCTGATCAAAGTCTAGCGTATGTTATCGGATATGAATTAATTTGATTGCAATCCAAATTTGAGAATGTGATGACTTTTAACTTTACTTGAACCTATTCCGATAAGCTATCGGATAATATTTTTCAAATTTGTATGCAACTCGATTTCTTATATAAAAACACGATTCGATTCGATTGTAACCATTAAAGAAATAAATTTTATATAAAAATATTAAACATTCCCCCAGTAAAATTTGCACTATATATAAGCAATATGAGTGAAAACTAAAAACATTAATTAAACTGTGATAAATATTCATGCATATATCCTAAAATAGATAAAAATCATAATTTTTTCAATTAAACAAAATATCTTTTATCATAATTTTTAATCCATGATAAAAAAAAATCATAATTTTTAATCTACTTATAACTTAATAATCTTTCTAAGCATATCATATCATTTATTTTTCTCTTCTTCTCTTTTTCCATTTTCATTCATTTCTTCTTTCATCTTTTTCTCCTTTATTTTCCCTCTTTCCATTTCCTCTTATTTTTGTCTTCCCTCATAAAATATATTTGACTCTCTTTAATCAGCTCCACACTCTTCCCATAATCCCATGAACTACCCATCACCATCACCATAAACTAGCTTCCTATTCGTTTTCTTTTAAGTTTTGTCGCTCTATTTTTCTTTAGTTTTAAAACAGCCGGATTTTTTTTAATCAAATTGTGTTCAGACCAGCCATTGCACAACTTGACTAATCCTCTTTCGTAACTTAAATCATACTCGCTACTAGCCACGGAATATTTTCGCATTTGTCGAAATTCAACTTGAAAAAATCCCAGTCGATCCCATAATTGAACCTAGGATAGTAATCGCTGGACTAAGTTTAATGATTAATTTTGTGTCTATAATAGCTAGGGTAAACATACTAAGAAACATAGCTAAGGGTAAAATACATCACTAGTTCACCATCATAACTATAGGGCTAGGGTTGCAATTGTCATAAATTTTACTGTTACTTTTTTTTTCTAAATATTTTTAAGTATGACAGTATCTGAGCTAGCTTACTTTCACGTATATCGACTAATTTCTGTTTGCGGCAGTAACCGGTCAATGGCCACCATATACTTTTTCAGCAGCCATTACACATATATTTTTAAGTATGACACTACTATACCACTTGCTAGTGATTTTATTATAATTATTATTTTAATAATTCATTTATTATTATGATGTTTCACTATACATGCTTCTTTTTGGTTGATCCAACCGGCTTAAATTGTACCATTTTATGTTTAAGTTAAAAATTTATTATTATTTATATTTGGCATGGATATTATCTACTCTTTTAAAGCATTTTTTTTATTTCTAAAAGACGAAGTTTAAATACAAACAAATTTAAAATATTAAGTTAAAAACAAAAAGCCCTAGAAAAAAGGACAGTAATGTGTTTTATTCACTGTGTAAGAAAAGAGCTCGCAGGTTAAAAATCAATTACCATGACACGTTTTATATGCAAGAACGAGATTTAATAGGTTAAAAAAAGAGGTGCAATGACATGTATTACTCACCGGGTAAGAAAGAGATCCGATAGGTTTAAAAAAAAAAAAGTAACAATGACAATTTTTGTGACATATTGATGCAGTTTTATTCTCATCTTGCTTTTTGGATAGTAAGGTGCTGTTTGGTTTTAATTCAGTTTTTGAGTTAAATTTTTAAAAATAGGTTGAAAAGTGTGAAAGTAAGTTACAAAGTGAATTTGATTTTTGTTGGAGTTTTTTTTAACCAATTAAAAAAAATTCATGAAAAAAATAAAAAATATAGTCACAATAGAGATTGTTTTATAAATCTCAATTAGTAGGTTTCAAAAAAATCATCACTTGGCTCCCCATAAATTAGCTTCTTATCTTTTTTTTTAACATGCAATTTCTTTTTAGTTTTAAATCAGATGGTGTTTGAACTAGTGATGTGGAACAGGTAGCGGACCTGTATTTAACAGCACTGGATCGTCGTAAGCCCGCCTAGCCCAAAAAGTGACGAGACCAGAATTGCGTGGGGCCTGGCTAGTTTGACTCGAAACGGCCCAAAGAAACCAAGTCACCGCCTTTGGCGGTAATGCACGTCGTTTTTTGGCCAAACTCCTTCATTTAAGCCTCCGAATCGGCGTATTTACTATTTAAAACAGGTCTTAATTACGCAATAAGTTGAGTTTGGAAAGTCAGATTTGACTTCCGTCAAATCCCGCGCGATCCTTAACATCAGCACTGCAGAATCCCATAATTTCTGCAATTTCTTATTTTTGGCAGTTTTTGAATTATTTCGAATTTGTTTCCTTTTTTTACATTTTGTAATCTCTTATAAGAGATTCTCTTTGTAATCGCTTAGGCAGTTTATCTTTTAATAAAATTTTGAGTGTTTTTCTCTATATTGTGAGTTTAAATCCCATTTCATAGCTTTCCGCCACGTCAACTAACTATCGTGCACCTCGATTAATCATTCTTTGTAGTTTAAATCATACTTGCTGCTAATCATAGAATATTTTAACAGCTGCCAAAAATTACCCGAGGAATCGATCCCAGAACTAAACTTTGGATCAATAATTGCTGGATCAAATCTAATTGTTAATTTTGTTTCTGTAATAGCTAGGGGTAAACATAATAAGGTACGTAGCTAGGGGTAAGATACATCACCAGTTCACCACCCATTTCTCATAGCTACAGGGCTAGCGTTACCGCTGTAGTCACTCGTGGCTACGTATCTAAAAGACAAATTGTAATTATACGTAAGAGCTATGTATGTCAAAAAAATTATTATTATTATTTTTATTTAGATACTTTCAAGTATTATAGAGTATTTGGGCCAATTTTTGCAGATTTCGACTAATCCCTGTTTGCGATAGTGCACAATCAATGTTTATCAGATATTTTTGCAACTGCTAGAACAACTCTTACTCTAGTGCGTTATCACTATACCACTTACTAGTTTTATTGTTATTATTATTATTATTATAAAAATTCATTTACTATATCCTCTTCCATGGTTGGAATATTCATAATCTTTTAGCAAATTATCTATTATGATGTTTCATTGGGTGTGCTTCTTTTTGGTTGATCCAGCTTAAGTTAAAATTTTATTATTATTTATATTTGGCACGACTATCATCTACTCTTTTAAAGCATTTTCTAATTTCTAAAAGGTGTACGTGGCTTTAAATACACTATTTTTTTTAAAATATTGTATTTAAAGCCCACGTTTAACATTTTATATATCCATTGAGCAAGAACGAGATTTAGAAAAAGGTACAATGACATGTATTACTCACCTGGTAGAAGAAAGAGATCCCATAGGTTAAAAAAAAGTAACAATTTTTATGAGATATTGATGCATTTTTATTCTCACTTTGCTTTTAGGATACTAATTTTTTTTATTAATTGAGGTGTTGATTTTAAAATAATTTTCGCTCATAAAAGTAAAATTTAATTATATAATAAATTTTATATTTACTATTATACAGAACTAATTAATTAAGTTTAATTATTAAAAAAGTTGTGCTGCCAGCAACTATATAATAAATTTGCAAATTTACTATATGAGGTGTAAATGCTCCTTTATTTCTTTTTTTTAGACCTTAGATGTAACTTTTAGATATCAAATCGTATTTCTCTCTTCACATACCACCCTAATTATTAATAATAATAATAATAATAATAATATATAATTACAAATTCGAAATTTCAATTTCCCCCCCTCTCTCAAACTTCTATAAATACAACCTTTTGTCCCTCCTCAATTTTCTTCTCTGTCTCTCACATTCCTCTTTTCTCTCAACATTTCGAAACTCTCTCTTCTCTTTCTTTCTTTAAAACTGGCTGAACGCCTATCATCAAAGTCTACACAGCACCTTATCGCCGTCAACGTAACCCATTATTTGTACTGACGGTGCACTTTCATTTTCAGCACTCACAGCCCTAGCTAGACGATCCACCACTGGCGCAACGGCGACGCCTGCCCCCCCTGTTGCCTCTGTCTCTGGATCCAAAAGAGGTGCTCCTCCACTGCCTCTTTTTAAAATAAACTCACCCTCTACTCTATATATGTGTGTGTGAGTGTTTTAATAACCCTTTTGAAGAATGTATATACGATAATGGATAATATATTACCACTTCACAAAAGTATACTAACACTTAAAAATCATCTTTAGCGACTAAAAAGTGTCGGATTTGTATAATGTATCCGTTGGAGCTGTTATGTATTTAAAGAAAAATAAAACCAAGACAAGGTGATTTAATATGATGTGATGTTTGATGTGATGTGATGTTATCCCAAGTTCCACATAGGAGAGATATAAAACTTTCCATGTGTTTTATACGGTAGAATTTGCTTAAGGGTTTAAACCCTTTGAGCATTACACTTTTGTGCTATTGGGTGAGGACTTGGATGAATGTGGTTCTCCACACGCGTGCCGACCCTACTCGGTCCGGGCTCGGGTCTTGTGTAGTGTATTATCTTTTTATACAAAATACATTTAAAGAATTTTATTTATTAAATAAAAAAAAAAAGGGAAAGGCTCCCTCAATTTCCTCCGCAATTTCCTCTACACGCTCCCATGATTTCCTCCAACACGCTCCCTTAATTCCCTCCGTGTTTTCTTTCACCTTTGCAGATTTTCCTCAAAGTTGTTTTTTGGTCTCAACTCTATCCCCTTTAAACGGATCAAAATAGTTTTCAAAGACATAACCAAGAACAAGGAAATTTGTTTCCGGCAGAGAAAAAAAAAATTAAGCCTCCGGCAGTAATATATTTTTTTTGTGTAGGGCTAATATTATTACTCTAAATTAATTCTCATGTATATATATATTTTAGTAACTCTTATGCTAAATTTGATTTTTCTGAAAAAAACTTAAAGGTGAATGGTTTAATTTATGCTTCTTTATCCGTTTTGTAATGACAGCCTTGCCATAGAAGATAAAGAAGCATAACAGTTGAAATGTTGATTTTTTTTTCTCAAATTTGATTCATTCTCAAATTTTAGGCCTTTTTTCCTATCCTCTTTCTCTTGCATTTGGGTGTTTGATAAAAAGTCGTGGTTTTTTTGGGCTTTTTTTCCATCATATTTTTCTTTAGGATTTCATGCATTTGGTGTTCGAAAATAAGTTGAAGGATATATTGAGATTAATTCTTACCTTTTGGTTTTTTTACATGAAATTTTTTTTAGGTGGTGGTGAAGAATTTTTTTTCAAGAAACATAAAGAAAGGGATGGAGAGTATCCACTATATTTCTCAACTTGTTTTCCATTTTATCAATTAAATTAGTTATTTTTTATTTTTATTTTCTATGTTGATATTAAACAGAACTTAAATTATTTTTTATTTATTTATTTAGAATATATATTTTTTATTTTTGTTCCGAGTGAAAAATCCGGGAATTAGATTGGGCCAAATGACTCGAATTATAAGTGACCTGTGTGAACTGACAACCTTAATCTCTATTTAAATAATTTAACGTATATATTTTTAGGGTATGTTTGATAATAATATATATATATATAAAGGCAATTGATTTTTTAAAAAAGTTTAAAAAATAAGTCGAGATATATGATGAGATGTCTTGTTACTTTTTGATTTTTCTATAAAAGAAATTTTTTTTGGTGGTTAAAGAAAAAAAAATCTACAAAAAATTATGAGGAATAGAAGAGATTTACTCATGAAATAAACATGAGATAAAAATTATCTCATCATATCTCAACTTTCTACGCTTAAGTTTTTTTATGTTTTTATCAAACGTATAGTTAAATTTTAATCTTTCCAGCTTCACAATAATTAACACATTGGGATGAATGCCAATAATCTAGTGTCATATTGACATCTTTTTTATCTTTATAATAAAGAGGTAATGGGTTTGGTTCTCGTGAATGAGGTATTGACTCTCGCAAATAACGTCAGTTATTGTTATTTAACACGTTAGCACAATTTAAAGTCCACTTATACATTATAAAAACAAAAAAGCACTCGCATTCATGCTTCATTTTCATGCACACAGATCTAATTTAAAATAGTGGTCAGATTTATTATTATTTATTAAATGGTTCTAAGTTTGAACCTTGTTAATATATTTTTCATATAGTATATATAAACAAGAAAATGATGAAAAGAGAATCAATTTTATTTTATTTTATTTTTAAATGCGGACCAATCATTTTGAGGGTGTAAATTAAAATGATGAAATTTAGTGAAAATGATCTCCATGATTAGTAGTAGATCATCTCCACAAAATTTCATCAAAAAATTCAACTGGAAAGTGGACTAGTTAAATATTTAAAATTTTGATGGTCCTATATGTGCATGTATATCAATTTTTTTAGTTAACCTGCTTTCCGGATGAATTTTTTGATTAAATTTAATGGAAAGAATATACTAATCATGGAAATCATATATCTTCACAAAGTTTGATAAAAAAATTAATTTGTTTACCCCCTCAAAATATTTGATCCACATTTAAAAACAAAAAAAAATTTGATCCTTTTTAGATTACCTTTTGCTATATAAACATGCACATATATCGATCAGTTAACATTTTAACACACAATACATACCATGACATTAAAGCCCGTTAATATTTTACGTACACACATACTAGTGTAATTAATTTAGGCCCCCGAAACTTAAATGAAACTTCAAATGCAGGAAATTTTTAAAGGAAAGAAAACGCAGGCTGTCTGGTTTTGGTGAGAGATTGACCACAGAATGTGTCAAAACTTGAACCAGAAATCATGCACGGCAACACATTAACAAGAATTAAAAAGCATAGAGAATTAACTTGCTGCTTGAATCGAATTGAATTGTTGGTCAATTAAACCTAGTTGGGCCAGTTCTGATATCGCGACAAATACCTCATCTATCGTGCGCACGTGAGTTTCCGATTCGCCTGCATCCCTCTCATCTGACCTTGCAGTTGCATCATTCGTCCCAGGTGATATTGCAGATTTAAAAAGTGATCGCAGAAAATTAGTTGGACTTTCTTCAATCAATCCGTGGATGAGAAGAAAAAGGCAGACTTGACTGATAAACTCTCCCCCTCGCATAAGTTCCCGGAGATGTGTTTCGTACTTGCATTTAGCAGCCGCGTGGCACAACATCTCAGCCCACACTTGGCTCATCATCTCCCACTTTCTATCCTCATACTTGTGGCTCGTTGACTTAGCAGCAAGCTCACGAGCGTCAATTGGGATCCTTCCATACTCCAGCGAACCCATATTACTGTTTGTACCATATTTACTCGTGCAAACCTGAGGTTCATAGTTTAAAATGACCCTGCAAATTTGCTTGGAATAAAAGTCATTATCTCGGGACGAGCCATGCTCTCTGACAATTTCTTCTATCATTTGGGCGTAACAACCAATTATAGCACTAAGATCGCATGGTTCAACATTGTCACCCAACATGTGAGGACGGCTGACTAGAAGGTACATCATGTAATCCGACATCAATTTGGCTCCTACACGTGACGGTTGTTCCTCGTCTCTTTCATAATAGCAATAACTTGTAGCAAGATGCCATATCACTATACTTATATCGAAACTTCTTCCTTCTATGCACCAAATACCATCATCCAGCCGATTACGATGATGCCTACGTAATGCATTTTTTCCTCTCTCTTTAGGATACAGATGCAAGTAATCCCACTCGCTGAATTTTGCAAGTTGGTGCTTTACCTCTTCCCTTACTAGCTCTTTAACAATTTCAAAGTTGTTCACGTTCCTCCGACAAGTAAATGCCTTCAACTTTTCGTACAGGCTGAATCGCTTTGAGATCCAGTAAAGAATAGCTAGCTTCTTGTTGTAAAGTGATACACTAAACAAACTAAGGGTCGGGAGCGAATTTGCCCATCTTTTCCCACACCTGCATGATTTGCGGGCTAGGAATAGCAAGATGTATTTCCAAAAAGGGTTCTTGCAATGCTTACTCGTCCAAATTAGTACCCACTCCGAGCAAATCATTAGTGTAAGTGCGTAAACTTCAAGAACAACAGCTCCGACTAGTAAGATGTAGGTAATGCAGACGTCCGCATCTGAGTAATCATGACTACTGATTTAAGGGGAATTTTTATAATTAAATTTATCGTTGCTTAATTCCACACTTAAATGCAACAAAAACCCTACTTTATGTAAAACAATTAAATTAGTATAGCGTATAAGTAGGGGTCAATCCAAATCCAAGCTAATTCCTTAAATGTAGGAGAGTTTGTCTAAATCCAATATTTTAGGAATAAAATTAAAACAGTTTTTAAATTTTGATTTTGAAATTATCTAAACTAAGAAACTAAACTAATTAAACTAAACTAATTAAATTAAATCAAGAAGCAAGTAATCAATAATAGGAAGTCCCAAGGAAAAAGAATCCACCACCATGGATATAAACAAAAAAGTATTAATTATATTTTTAACATTCATCCCTACTATATAAACAAATTCAAAATCACCATCATTCTTTCTTTAAAACTAATGTAAATAAAAATAGGCATCGCCTGTATCCCCAAATTGGTGATCACAAGAGATCCTTCCTTTTTTTAAAAACAACTAAAGTACTAGAAAGAAAACACACGTTATAATAATGGTAATTTTAAAATCTATTTTAATTCGGGACGAATAATTAAAAATCAATTACATTAAGCCCATTACATCCATGGCGGTTTCATCCCTCTCCTTTGGGAGAGAGTTTAGCCAAGCATATTAAATAAAGAACATATTAAAATAAAATAATAATTCATCATTAAAATTAAAACTAAAGTACTTAAATACAAACTATAAAAAATTAGAAAGCTAGAAAGCGTCCCTGTTTGTGATGCTCGAACTAGCGTGTACCGCACGGCTTTACGCTGTCCACTTCTTCTCCTTCAATACTTCGACCGCACGGCAACTAGTATATGGATTTTCTCTCTCTAGAACTCTCTAATAATATCTATATTCTATCTATTTTTCCTATCTATTTTCTCTATATTTTTTTTCTATATCTTTAGGTGTAGAGAATGGGTCTATATATAGGAATAAGAAATAGAAGTTTACAAGGTTTAGGAAACTAGAATTGTAGAGAAAATAAAAACTTTGAGATCAATTAGGATTCTAATTAAGAGAGAGAATAAGGAGTTATATTCAAATTAGGAGAGAATATTGAATTGGAATATTCTTTCTTCTTTATCTTCTTTTTGATCTTCAGTAGACTTCTTCCACCTTTTTAGGCTTTTTATTATAATTTTCTTCTTTCCTACAAAAAGACAAAATAAATATTAATCCTCCATAATTTAAGCATTAATTATATACTAACAAAATATTATTTGCGGGTTTAATTAACAATTTTGGGCACTTATCAAACTACCCCCAAACAACCTTTTGCTAGTCCTCGAGCAAACATAAAGTATCAAACATAGATAAGGGACCAAAATAAAAAAGTTTAAAAAAAAAATAAAAATAAATAAATAAATAAATAAATAAATAAAATCCTATTCTACTCAGGTGTACCACTTTCGCTGGTTACTCTCGATTGCATTTACCGCATGCAACAAGGCCTTAAACCACTAAGTTACCAAAGTGGACGAGTTATAGCCTCGTGAGGGTTTGCAGTAAAGACGCCCCCAAACTTTATAAAAATAGAAATCAATTTTGATTTTTTCTTTATTTTTTTTTCTCAAAGAATTCCTCGCCGCCTACATTTACGAAAGGCAAGAATCGGCAATGTCCAATTCACCATATGTAGTGAGCTACTAAAATGATATAAAAATAAACATTACAAAACAAGCTCAAAAAGGAAGTGTGTGTGTGTGTGAACAGCCTATCTAATATAACTTTTCATATCCAAGTACAGGAATTACTACATTGCCTTCGAAAAAGTTGCCTTGACTCCAAATCTCACTGGATATACTCTCTTGAAAGAAATAGCACTCTGAAATTTGGTTATTAATATCTCTCTTGTATGTGAGAATGATTTCAAATTCAAATAGCTCACATACTAATTAGAAGAAACGCATAAGAATGAATATTTAGTCTCATGGAATGAATATTAATTACTTTATTTGAGAATGTCGAGTTACCCACCATAGCACCTTCTCATCTATTCTCCACATCCTACCATACCTAACCATAGATCAAATAGGCCTTTATTGGGTTAACATGCGGGTTAAATATGGGTATAAAGAATAATTATCTCTGAGAAGGTAGGGTCTTCAATATCACTTTAATAAGGAACAATATGAATATATACTTCATTCAACTTTGAATTTTCTCATTCACTTCCAACATTAAAATCATTCTCTTTTTCTTTTCTTTTCTTTTCTCGAACATTTTCTATCTTCATTTTTTCCTTCCCTTTTTTTTTTTTTTTTTTTTTTTTTTTTTTTTTTTTTTTTTTTTAGCTTGTTCCCTTCCCTTTCTTCTTTCACAATCTTCCTAACTTCTCAGAAACAAATGGGGTTTTAGGGATATGGGTAAACAAAGAAAAGGTTATTTTTATAGGCTCAAAGGGCTACTAGCGATAAATATATATGACGGTTGAAGGCTTATTGTGGAAAAGAAAGAAGGCCTATTATCCTCTCTATGGATCAGCGTGATGATCACGTCTCAAATAAACTACAAGGCCTATGTTTCTCTTAACTCGAAAGAGATTTCATTCTCAGTAATTAATCAAAATATCAAAAAGAATAATGAGACTATGCAACGACTTAATACGGTGTGAAGAATAGTTGAGTCATCTTTTGACTCCGAGTTTGCGTATATACCCTCTACAATTGATGACTGGCTCAAAATCTCACAAGGTTATTAAGTCTCCACTGTTATTTCTCTAGCTCTTTAGGAACTCGATTACTTTTCAATTTACATTACACTAGACGGCTGTGTGTGCAGTTGAAAAATATTTTGAATAGAGCTCATATTTGAATAGAGCTCATAATGCAATGTCTAGATTCATATATATTCGAGTAACAAACTAAACTTAGAGTCAGACAATAACAAATCTAAGCATTCATAAGGTGGGTCATCGGTAAATTCATTTATATCATGGATAGGGTACTAAACCAAAACGACTCTATTTTAATTTTTTCCAAAATGAATTTGCATTTCTGAAAACATTCCCACCCCCAAACAAATCGAAACACTGTCCTCAGTGATTAAACAAGAACACCCCCAAACAGAGTAAAAATAAATGGATAATGTTAAGAGATATGGGTAATTTAAACACACCAAATGGGTTGCCTCCCATGAGCGCTAAGTTTAACGCCTTCAGCCAGGCGAATCAAGTTGAGGAAAACATACTAGCCAAAAAGAAAATTCAAATAATAATGAAATATAATCTATTCGTGGTACACAGGATCAGCAAGTAATGTTTCTTCGATTGCTCTAGTTTGAAGTTCTAAAAATGGTTTTAGATGCTAAGCATTAACTTTAAAAATATGTCCATTCTTAGGATCTTGGACTTCTATAGCACCGTGGCATGACACATTATGAACAATATAGGGGCCAGACCAGCGTGACCTTAGTTTACCAGGAAATAACTCTAACCGAGAGTTATACAAAAGAACCTTTTGCCCTGGAGAAAATTCTTTTCTTAAAATGCGCTTGTCATGTTCTATTTTAGTTTTTGCTTTGTAAATTTTAGAACTTTCATAAGCATCATTACGTATTTCTTCTAACTCATTAAGTTGAAGTTTTCGTTGTTCACCTGCTTTATCTATTTCAAAATTCATAGTTTTAATGGCCCAATAGGCTTGATGCTCAAGTTCAACAGGAAGATGACAGGCCTTACCATATACTAGTCTATAAGGAGACATTCCTATTGGAGTTTTATATGCAGTGCGGTAGGCCCACAGAGCATCTGAAAGTCGAATTGCCCAATCTTTTCTTAAAGTATTAACTGTTGTTTCCAAAATATGTTTAATTTCCCTATTGGACACTTCAGCTTGACCATTGGTTTGGGGATGATATGCCAGGGCTACCTTGTGAGTAATCCCATATTTAATCATTAAACTTGCAAACACCTTATTACAAAAATGGGTTCCATTATCACTAATTATAGCTCGAGGTGTACCAAACCTAGGAAGTATGGTATCTTTTAAGAAATTAACGACAACCCTATGGTCAGCTTTCTTAGTTGGTATAGCTTCAACCCATTTTGACACATAATCAACAGCTAGGAGAATGTAGGTAAACCCGTGAGAATTTGGGAAGGGACCTATGAAATCAATACCCCATACGTCAAAAATTTCAACTATTAAAATTGGTTGTTGAGGCCATTCATTTCTCTTAGTTATTTTACCTAAGTGTTGACATCGAGGACAAGCTACACAATAATTATGAGTGTCTTTAAAAATAGTAGGCCAATAAAATCCTGACTGCAAAATTTTTGCAGCGGTTCGTCTTGCACTAAAATGACCACCACAGGCTTGGTCATGACAAAAAGAAATAACAGACTCTTGCTCAGGTTCGGGGAGACACCGACGAATGATTTGGTCTTGACAATATTTAAACAAATAGGGATCATCCCAATAATATTCTTTCACTTTGGCTAGGAATTTGTCCCTATCAGGTTTAGACCAATGAGAAGGTAGTTGGTTGGTCACAAGATAATTAACTATGTCAGCGTACCAGGGTGCTTGAGAGATTTCAAGTAATTGTTCATCAGGAAAGGTTTCAGAAATTGGAATGTAATCTCCTATGGACTCAATCACTAAACGAGATAAATGGTCAGCGACGACATTCTCTCTTCCAGCTTTGTCACGAATTTCAAGGTCGAATTCTTGAAGTAAGAGGATCCATCGTATGAGACGGGGCTTAACATCTTTCTTTAAAAGAAGATGTCGAAGAGCAGAATGATCGGTAAAAATGATAACTTTAGATCCTATTAAGTAGGAGCGAAACTTATCTAGAGAAAAGACTACAGCCAACAATTCTTTCTCTGTGGTGGAGTAATTTTGTTGTGACTCATTCAATGTTTTACTAGCATAATAAATTACGTAAGGTAACTTATCCACTCTTTGTCCTAAAACAGCTCCTATGGCGTAATCTGACGCATCACACATTATTTCAAAAGGTAGATTCCAGTTAGGTGATCGAATAATGGGCGCAGTAGTAAGAGCAATTTTTAATTTCTCAAAAGCAGAATGACAAGCATCATCAAAGACAAATGGGATATCCTTTCCTAATAAGTGAGTTAAGGGCCTTGCTATTTTGCTAAAATCTTTTATGAAACGCCTATAGAAACCTGCATGACCTAGGAAAGCACGAATATCTTTAACAGACTTAGGAACAGGTAGATTAGAAATAAGTTCAACTTTTGCCTTGTCAACCTCTAAACCCTTACTAGAGACTAAATGACCTAGGACAATACCCCTCTTTACCATAAAATGACATTTCTCCCAGTTAAGAACTAGGTTAGTCTCACGACAACGTTTTAAGACGAGAGAGAGATGATGTAAACACTGATCAAATGATGAGCCAAATATAGAGAAGTCATCCATGAAAACTTCAAGAAATTTTTCTACCATGTCGCTAAAAAGACTCATCATGCATCGCTGAAATGTAGCAGGGGCATTACAAAGACCAAAGGGCATACGACGATAAGCAAATATCCCAAATGGACAAGTGAATGTGGTTTTATCTTGGTCATCAGGGTGAATTGGAATTTGATTATATCCGGAATAACCATCTAAGAAACAGTAGAAGGCTTGGCCAGCAATTTTTTCTAACACTTGGTCAACAAAAGGTAAGGGAAAGTGGTCTTTCCTAGTTACACTATTAAGTTTTCGATAGTCAATACACACTCGCCACCCTGTTTGGACACGTGTCGGTATTAGTTCATTTTTCTCGTTTGGTACCACTGTGATTCCGGACTTTTTCGGGACTACTTGAACTGGGCTAACCCACTGACTATCTGATATAGGATATATAATTCCTGCATCAAGAAGTTTAATTACCTCGGTTTGGACTACTTCTTTCATGTTAGGGTTAAGTCTTCTCTGAGGTTGCCTAGAAGGTTTAGCATCTTCGTCTAAATGAATTCTATGCTGAACTACTAAAGGACTAATCCCTTTTATATCATCTATGGACCACCCTATAGCTTCTTTATTTTCCCTAAGAACATTAAGTAATTTTTCTTCCTGGTTAGCAGTTAAATCAGATGCAACTACTACAGGTAGAGTTTCTGATGGACCTAAAAAGGCATATTTCAAGTTCTCGGGTAAAGGCTTCAACTCTAACTTAGGGGCTTCTTTCTTATGAGGCACAGGCAAAAGTAATGGTTCAAATGTAGTGATGTAATTCGACGTTTCGAGTACTGGAATAGAGTCTAGTAAGGTATTAACCTCATTAATAATTATGTTATTTTCACCAATGTCGGACTCGAAATGTGTTAAGCAATGGAGAAGAGGGTCTTTTGGGTGAGTTGAATTAAATGTTTGTGACACGAATGACTCTATAAGGCAAAGTTCTTCTACGGATTCAACATCACCGGGTTGTTTCATGAGGCTGAAAACGTTAACCTCAACCTTCATGTTCCCAAATGTTAAGGTCATATTACCATTTCGACAATTTATTAGAGCATTAGCTGTGGCTAGGAAAGGTCGGCCTAAAATGATAGGAATATGCTTACCTTGGGTAGGGTGGGTATCAAGGACAATGAAATCGACAGGATAATAAAATTCCGCAACTTTTACGATGACATCTTCTATTATACCCCTAGGAATTTTGATAGATCGGTCCGCTAGACTTAACCTAACGTCAGTTTTTTTCAAATCACCTAACCCCAATTGTTGATAAACGGAATATGGAAGTAGGTTCACACTGGCTCCTAAATCTAATAGAGCTTGTTCTTCAAAATTTTCTCCTATCTTACATTTGACAGTTGGACTACCCGGATCTTTGTGTTTAATCACAGCTTGGTTTTGTAAGAAGGATGTACAGTGCTGAGCTATGAAGGCTTCTTTGGGAACGCTGGTTTTTCTTTTGACTAGATCTTTAATAAATTTAGCATAGGAAGGAATTTGCTTTATGGCAGTAAGAAATGGGATATTGATTTGAAGATTTTGAAAAACATCTAAAATTTCACTGTATTGAGAATCCTTTTTATTGTTAACTAGTCTAGATGGAAAAGGAGCACGTGGAATCATTTCTTTTAGGGTACTGTCAATCTTAGGACCTACAGCTTGATCATTTTTATTAGTTTTAGGTAAATTGGTCCTAGTTTCTTCATTTTCATTTTCTTTCTTCTCAGCTTGTTGTGACTTATCTAGGAGCTCAATGTTTTCTTGCTTTTGTTGTTGTTTAATTGTATCATCAGATTGAAGTGTATTAACAACATTAGCCTGTTCAGGTTGATGTTCTAAATTAGACACATTAGCTCCTACATTAAAGTTTGTTCTACCTTTTGGATTGGGCTCAGGTTGGCTTGGTAGGGAACCTTTTTGTCTTTCAGCTAAGGCAGAGGTGAGTTGGCTTAATTGACTCTGAACAGTTTGTTGGAATTGAAGTTGACTCTTTGCTAAAATGTCAATATTATTTTCTAACTTTTGCATCCTTTGATTCGCTTGTTGAGTGGATTGATCTATGGTCATGGCCAGCATTTTAAAAGTGTCTTCAATATTAAGTGAATTATTAGTAGATGGGACTGGAGCATTGTAATTTCGCATAGGGTCAGGAACTAACTCCCTATTAGGGTTGACCTGATGTTGGAAAAACTGTTGTTGAGGGACCATTGGTCCAGCTTGTTGAGGGACTGGCCTATTTTGGGAACCTTGAAAACCTGGTGGACCACCTATGTTTTGTTGTTGCGAAGAAACATTTTGACTCCAAGAAAAATTAGGGTGAAATCGCATATCAGGGTGGTATCTATTGCCAAAAGTATTTGCAGTAGGTTTGCCAAAAGTATTAAATGCACACACTTGTGCATCAGAATCAGAGCAATAAAAAGGACATGCCTGAGTAGTATGATCAAAGGTAGAGCACAATCCACATGGGTTACTGACATTTAAAACTGGGCTCGGGGTATTTCTAGTCGAGATAGAAAATGCATCAAATTTCTTACTTAAATTTTGAACACCAGTAGCTAGACTCTCCATGACAGATTTTAGGTCTGGGTCGGTTTTAACTTCATACATGCCGGGTTTCTTAACTGAAGTATATTCATTACGGGACATGTATTCGCTACTACTATTCCAGTTTTGTGCACTCTCAGCTAGTTCCTCTAAAAATGTATAGGCTTGATCAGGAGTTTGGTCTTTAAATTTTCCTTTATGCATAGATTCAATCATTGTACGATTCATTGGGGAAAGACCCTTATAGAAGAAATGGACAAGACTCGCTTTATCAAAACCATGGTGTGGACATTTGATTAATAAATCATGAAAACGCTCCCATGTTTCATGGAATTCCTCATCTACTTTACCTCTAAATGTGCTAATAGCATCTCTCATTGATTCAGTCTTTTGCATTGGGTAAAATTTAGACATAAACTTCCTAGCTAGGTGTTCCCATGTTGTGATTGAATTAGGAGGAAGAGAGTTCAACCACGAGGCTGCCTTATCTTCTAAGGATAGAAGAAATAATCTAAGCTTGACACCATCATCATCTAGGTTTTGGTTCTTAAAGGTGCTACAAATTGTAAGGAATTTCCCTAAGTGAATGTATGGTTGTTCACTATCAAGGCCATGGAACTTAGGTAGCATATTAATGGTAGCAGGTCTAATTTCGAATTGAGCTGCATTATTGGTTGGAAGGGTGATGCACATAGGAGGCTCAGCGGTGACAGGGGCGAAATAGTCATTTAATGTACGATTATTAGCCATTGTGAGATTTTCAGGTGGAAAGATTAATTGTCTTCTAATTATTCGTCCACTTCTAAGTTGCATAAACTATGCAAAATCCTAGTTGCAAGCAAATCCTAAGGGCAATCTAATTAAGCAATGAATTTAGTGAGGGCTGAGAATTTTAATATAATAAATGATCTAGGCTTGTCCTATGCTTATCGAGAAAATTGTAAGCTTACCAGTTAAGGCTTCCAATCTAACAACCGGTTAAGTTCCCAGGAAATACTGGAGGGGTCACAAACGGTCCCACTTAAAATCCAGCTACCTTCGACAGCAAGCTGCCGTTTTGACAGAACTTACCTAGGCGTTGCTAAATTAAAAAGGTACTCACTGGAGTGGCCGACAATTAACTTGCACTGTCTAATTAATTTTAGATTAAATAAATTTAAGGCTCGGGTTTAACAAGTGCAGGGTGGTTTTTGACCTAGGTGGGCAAGAATTGGTGATGAAATCCAATCCTTATCTTGATAGGAAAGTTGCCCTTAACTAATATATTAATGCAAATGCTAAATAAAAATATGCACAAATAAAATAAAAATAAATAAAAGAGGGGCCTAAGTGCAAAGCGTCTAAGTTATCTAACCTAAAGGTAAGAGGGAACCTAAAAACGCCTAAATTATCTAACCTAAAGGCAAAAACAAATAAAATAAAATAAGGAAGGAAATACTTTCTTTCATTTTTTTTTTTTCAGAATAAATTTTTTTTTTCAGATTAAACTTTTAACGTAAAAACAGAAAACGAAAATAATAAAAAAAAAAAAAACTGTTTTTTTTTTTTTATTTTTTTTTTTCAGAATAAATTGTTTTATAGGAAAGCCGAGCACTTCAATTATTATGATGAAGGAGGGCCAACAATTGAGAGGTCTCCTTAGACAAGAAGTCTTCAAACAGTGGCTCAAATAAACAACAATGGACGGTTACCACTTTTTTTTTTTTTTAATTAAGAAAACCGAGCACAAAAAATATTTTAAATAATAGTATTATAGAGGCCCAACCAATGCAGTAGCGCTGTTTCCAAAAAGGGCTCTCCTTAAACCCAGCTTCCTCCTTTTTTTATTTTTAGCCAAAAAGAAATCAAGGAAATAATTAAATTAATAAAACTTTTTTTTTTTTTTTTTATTTTTTTTTTTGCAAAGTAAAATCACGCAAACAGAATACTTAAGAAAATAGAGCTCGGAGATTTTTTTTTTTTTTTTTTTTTTTAAGATTTAACTTTGGAAGTAAAAACAGAAAACGAAAATAATAATAAAAAAAACTGTTTTTTTTTTCTGAACTTTCTGTTTTTTTTTTTTTTTAAATAATACTACCGGGCACTCAAAATTTATTATTATGAAAGAAGTGCAAGTCCTACCAAGCAGTGGCTTTAAGAAAACATTGTCGATAAATTTTTGTTTTAAATTTTTTTTTTTTTTTTTTTTTTTTTTTTTTTTAAGATTTAACTTTGGAAGTAAAAACAGAAAACGAAAATAATAATAAAAAAAACTGTTTTTTTTTTTTTTTTTTGAACTTTCTGTTTTTTTTTTTTTCTTTTTCAGAATAATATTTTAAAGTAAAAACAGAAAACGAAAATAATAATAAGAAAATTTTTTTTTTTTTTTTCTGAACTTTCTGTTTTTTTTTTTTTTTTTTCAGAATATAGGGAGGGAGGGAGAGGGTCTAAAAAAAAAATATATAAGATTTTTTCAAACTTCCTTGAAAATTATGAAACTTGAAATCGGCAACGGCGCCAATGATTTAAGGGGAATTTTTATAATTAAATTTATCGTTGCTTAATTCCACACTTAAATGCAACAAAAACCCTACTTTATGTAAAACAATTAAATTAGTATAGCGTATAAGTAGGGGTCAATCCAAATCCAAGCTAATTCCTTAAATGTAGGAGAGTTTGTCTAAATCCAATATTTTAGGAATAAAATTAAAACAGTTTTTAAATTTTGATTTTGAAATTATCTAAACTAAGAAACTAAACTAATTAAACTAAACTAATTAAATTAAATCAAGAAGCAAGTAATCAATAATAGGAAGTCCCAAGGAAAAAGAATCCACCACCATGGATATAAACAAAAAAGTATTAATTATATTTTTAACATTCATCCCTACTATATAAACAAATTCAAAATCACCATCATTCTTTCTTTAAAACTAATGTAAATAAAAATAGGCATCGCCTGTATCCCCAAATTGGTGATCACAAGAGATCCTTCCTTTTTTTTAAAAACAACTAAAGTACTAGAAAGAAAACACACGTTATAATAATGGTAATTTTAAAATCTATTTTAATTCGGGACGAATAATTAAAAATCAATTACATTAAGCCCATTACATCCATGGCGGTTTCATCCCTCTCCTTTGGGAGAGAGTTTAGCCAAGCATATTAAATAAAGAACATATTAAAATAAAATAATAATTCATCATTAAAATTAAAACTAAAGTACTTAAATACAAACTATAAAAAATTAGAAAGCTAGAAAGCGTCCCTGTTTGTGATGCTCGAACTAGCGTGTACCGCACGGCTTTACGCTGTCCACTTCTTCTCCTTCAATACTTCGACCGCACGGCAACTAGTATATGGATTTTCTCTCTCTAGAACTCTCTAATAATATCTATATTCTATCTATTTTTCCTATCTATTTTCTCTATATTTTTTTTCTATATCTTTAGGTGTAGAGAATGGGTCTATATATAGGAATAAGAAATAGAAGTTTACAAGGTTTAGGAAACTAGAATTGTAGAGAAAATAAAAACTTTGAGATCAATTAGGATTCTAATTAAGAGAGAGAATAAGGAGTTATATTCAAATTAGGAGAGAATATTGAATTGGAATATTCTTTCTTCTTTATCTTCTTTTTGATCTTCAGTAGACTTCTTCCACCTTTTTAGGCTTTTTATTATAATTTTCTTCTTTCCTACAAAAAGACAAAATAAATATTAATCCTCCATAATTTAAGCATTAATTATATACTAACAAAATATTATTTGCGGGTTTAATTAACAATTTTGGGCACTTATCAACTACCAAACGTTGAGAATCCTACCAACGCTGTAACTACGCAAATAAAACTGACCAAGCGAAGAATGCAACCACTCTTGGTATAAATGTTATTTGCCTTTGTGTAGAGCATGTCATACAAAAACCCTAATTGAATCTCAAAGATTTTGAAGGCAGATTTTCCTCGGTCATCTTCCCATATCATCTTGGTTATCTCAGATGGCGTAACCCCATAATCAATAGAATTAGAACCTGTAAGGCAAGGGTCCAAGGCTTGTAACCAAAGATAGCTCAAAGCCAACATCTTCACCTCTGAGTCAACGTTTGGACCGAGATCAACAAGGATATCCTTAGCATCACAAAATTGAATTGGTAATCGGGGCCGTGGGAACACATTATCAGCATGCCAGAGAACCCAACTCCTCTCACCATACTTGGCAATCCCGGCAACAAATAGTGGAAATGCTAAACTGGCGATCCACTGAAGATCCCCCGTCCAGAACCTGAGAAAGACGTATAGGGCAAGACCCACGTTGAGAAGAAGACCAAGTACGTGCCTTAAATACAATCGAATATCTTCAACCGAGTAGGCAGTTATGGTATCAGGGCCACCAAGGTGAAGTAACAGCAGTGGCGCCCACAACGCCTTGAACTGAACAATGTCGTTGTTAGTGGTGGACGCAGGGGTACAGGAATCTATGTTGTTAGCGACGTCTGATAGCTTGCCTAGACAAAACATTGCCACCGAATCTGCTATCATGTACATAGACCAAACCACTATTTGGATCCAAGTTCGTCGAATATACTTTCGACGGGCACCAAAGAGGATCAAGGTTATTTGTACGGTTAGGCTCACTAAAACCATCCCCCGGATATCCCATTCTTCCCACAGTCTCTGTATCCTTTCTGAGATAATTCTCATGATAGCACTCAATTTTTTTTCCTGTTAACAAAATTAAATGATTTTTGTGCATGCATGTATAAGAAGACGAGATAAACTATATTTTTATGCGTGTGCTATTAAAATATAAATAATATAAAAATAAACAGTTAACTAAATAAAATAGCCGTTGGGAGCGTGAGAGTTTGAATCTCGTTCCTTACGCTAAAATATATGAAAACTTTTTCTTTTATTTTTTTTGATAAAATAAAAATATACAAAGGTTTGACTCAGACTTTAATAACTGCCAAAATGGCTGGCGTTTGGCTTTATGTAAAAATGGATATGAGTAGATGATGGATGGGAGGTGAGTTATCAAACAGTTCACCAGATGGGGCATCTATCCCTATCCCCTCATCACCCCATTGTTACACGCTAGGCGGTTGATTATTTATCTATTTTTATTAACATTATAATTATTATATAGCAGAAAAAATCTAACTTAACGTCTAAAAAGGGCTTTAGATCGAGTTCATTTTATTTTTTGAAAAAAAAAAATACTAGAGAAACACGTAACATTACTTAGCTTCTTAATTAGGCACAAGTTCATCAAACATGTATCATAATTGAAACTTAAACAAAAGTTATTTTAAATACTTTTTAAGGAGCGAAAGAATCCCACCAATATATCTTGATTAGTTGTTACCCAAAGATGAAAACAACAGGAATTCAAAATCGGAAAATGATCGGATAAACAATTAATTTTTATAATCAGTTGAAAAAAGAAATGAGTAATTTTATGAGATGTTCATCTTTCTTTTCTTTTCTTTTCTTTTTTTCATGAAAAGGATTTTGTACCCACCTCCCAAAGAATGGATTCCACGAAAAACCAATTCCATGGAAAACCAAAGAAGTAATAGAAAATCTAAGCAATTGAAAATATACAATGTATATATACAAATCTTTTTGAATTGTTGATTGTGCCTTTGACACATATTACAACCTAATATATCTATACGGTTTCTTTTTGGAACATATCAAGTTACTTAATCTCATTTAGTTTTTTACCACATAATCAATGTAACAAATTTCACAGCCTAATGTTTCACTGTGGGGAGCACTATTGTTTTTTGTTAAAAAGAAAGATGGTACAATACGGTTATATATTAATTACATGCAACTAAATAGTGTAACAATTAGAAACAAGTATCCTTTGCCAAGAATTGAAGATTTGTTTGACTTGTTGCAGGAGGTCAAAGTGTTTTCTAAAATTAACTTGAGGTATGTGCATCCACTTATGTCCCGTCCGTAAGTCGTTCATACTTCTTTCACCTACTTTAACACAATACAGCTCGTCGGCACAGGTCTGTAGGAGCAAGTCTTTAAGGCCCTTCATTGTTATATTAAGTAGGATCCATTTAGGCAAGCGAAAGAGGTCTATGCTCAAACGAGGTCTGTTAATCAGACTGAGTGAGGCCTCTTGTCATGTCACGATGCATGTCTACGTGGATTGCCACGTGTCTTATTTATTTATCCAAATGAGGTAAATTAATATTTTTCCCTATTAGTAAGTATATGGTAAACCCAGAAAAACCTCATTAGTAATTCATTGCAGTAATGGAAGTGATCAAGGAGGCCGTCTGGCTTCATAGTTTAGTTGGTGATCTAAGTTTGAAGCCAGAAAAAGCGAAGTTTGATATCACTTCATTCGGGTAGTTATTGAAAAAAAATTTGTATCTCTAGTTGAGATAGGCACCAAGGATAATCCGGCAGATATATTGATAAAGATTGTCTCGTTGGCTAAGTTTGAGCATTACTCAACATTGGTCAATGTCCTTCACTATTGATGCCCATCTGGGGCAGTGATCTTTAGGGATCGGAGTGGGTTATAGAGTCTTATCTGATGAATTGACCAAGGTGGAGTACATTTGGGTCTTGTGGAACATCATCAATGTGAATAATTGACGATTTGGCTGACCCATTGGATTTATTTCCTACAAATAGAACCCTTCTCATAGTTTTATTAATTTTATATTATTTTCTGGCTAGATTAGAGAGTATATTTCAGAGATAATATAAAGCGCTTTATTTGTCAGCTATGGTTTGCTTTACGGTTGTACTAAGAATTGATCTTCATTAATAATAGCTATCAATCAGTTGATTAGTGGCAGTTTTGCCGAAACGACCTAATTACTTACATGCTTGCTATGTTCCCCCACCCCCTTTAATCTCTTGTTTTTTGTATTACTTGAATAGTAATGATGTTTACTTGTTTAATTATTGCACGCATAATTTTCCGTACAGTCCTACACTTATGCTAGAGCTTGTTCTAGTAGTATCTAAGTGTTACGCCTACTAGCTTATGGGTCGGGCTCAGGGCACCAATTAGGCCCACCGGTCCACACACATAGTAACGATATTGTCTCAAACTTAAACACCTTTAGACCACACCACAGGTGTGGGGTTTAACTTAAAATGTTTCGTTACTATGTGGTGACACTCCCCCACTTAAACACCTCTAACTCCACCATAGGCTCTACCGATTCCAACTATAGGATATAGCGACTCCACCCTTAGCTTCTCCGAGTCTAACTCCACCATAGGCTCCACCAAGTCTAGCTACCGAGACGTTTTTTGTAGCGACATATCGCCTTAGACTCTATCGAGTTCTTCTTGACTCCACAATCCACGCACATAGTAACTATATTGTCCCCAACTTAAAATACATTTAGGCCAACAGGTGTGGGGTTTTAACTTAAAATGCCTTGTTACTATGTGGTGACATTCCCCCACATAACTTCTCCGAGTCTAACTCCACCATAGGCTCCACTAAGTCCAGTTACCAAGACACTTTTTGTAACAACATATCACCTTACACTCTACCGAGTTCTTCTTGACTCCACCGGTAAGTGGATTCACTTTCGACCTTTGATACCAATTGTTGTGCCCACTGGCACATAGGTCGGGCTCAGGCTACCAACTGGGCCCGCCGGTCCGTACACATAGTAACGATATTATCTCAAACTTAAACATATTTGGGCTACAGGTGTAAAGTTTTAACTTAAAATGATTCATTACTATGTGGTGATACTCTCCCACTTATATACCCATGTTGAATTCTACAATTTTTTCATATATATGAGATCAATAGTTCAAGTTAACCATTCTCAACACTTAGTAGACCATCACTATCCCACCAAACAAATTCTAAAACTATAGCCAATCACCACCAGAGCCACAACCGCCGACCTCAATTTCTGCCATCGCCACCAGTGTATTTAAAGATATACATACATAATGTATATATGTCGATTAGTGAGTGCATACGTATGTCGAGAGAGAGAACTCCTGGGGGATTGGGGTGGGCTTCCGATAGGGGTGGTTTCCAGGTGGGTTTCGAGGGAAGAATAACAACAGCCCTCTATTTCTTTTCTTTTGTTTTCATTTTGCATTTTTATTATTTTCACTAATTGGTTGAGTTCATTTAAATTGGACATGGTTAAATTATGTTTAAGTTTTAATGGAGATGAACGAAATTGCACGTAAGTATAACTTTTAAATAAAAGAATACTCAAATCAAACTAGACCTTCTAACTAGTAGAATATAAAGAAAAAGGGGAAAAAGGAAAAAAATAAAAAAACAATGAAATATTAAGAATGATCGTCTTTGGATAAAAAGTTCTATGCAAGAAATGGTAAGGCAAATGCTATTGTGAGAACATACCACTTATCACATGTGCATGCATGTTAGTATGTTATATTTCAAGTAAAATATATTTTTGGTAATAATACTTTGACAATAATAATTACCAATCGTAAGGAAAATTTTGAACCTATATAATCTATCAATTGTTTGTATTCAAATAGTAGATTCATTAACTAGGAGGAAGAAGTAAGAAATAACTACTACCTGAATTTTCGAAATGCCTCCTTTTAGCTCTCAATTTTCACTGCTGCCAAACAGAGGGAAGAGAACAAATATATAGTAAGCAACGTAAGGCTTAGTTACGCAAGCAGTACACTTACAAATGCTTTAAACAAATTTAATCGATGGTATTATTGTCAGTGCAAGTATATATAATTAACATTAGAGTGACGTATAACTTTTGATGTATATGGTACAACTTTTCTAAGCAGTGGTTCCTTCCAACAAAGTCAAAATTGCTATGATAATAAGGGACAATTTAATTTGTATAATTTTATCTTTTCTGCTGTTTTGCTTTTTTGGTTAAACACACATCAAGGAGGTTTTGGATGTGCATAAAATTGTCAAATTACCGCTCTCGTTCTGGAAATTTTCATAAAATAATGTTAATGAGAGGATTTGAACTCATGTTTTTAAGCATAAATAACACATTTAATTTTTAATTACTAAACTATATTTCATTCTACATTTTTAGTGAAAAATTACTAAGTACATATCATATTGCATACATGTAAAAAAATGTATATCGACACCAGTTGTCACGATTGGTGTGTAACGTATTTCGATCACATTGAAATATTAAATCTACTAGGGAAGCGAGCACAAAATAAACGAACAGCACACTCTTCATTAAATGTTGAAAGTTTTGAATTTGGACTTTGAAGATTTAATTTGGGAAAAAAAATTTGGACACAATAACGTAGTTTCTATTCCTTGTACTCGATCTTCACATTGATTTTTTATAAATGAGAAAAGTAAACAATGATTTCATAAAGGAACGGAATTAGTTACGGCAATTAATACAACAAATAAAATATAAACAAAATCGAGAAGAAATATCATTTTGTACTCATGTTTTGATTTATCTATTTTTGGGTTATTTACCTTTTGACCCCTAATTATTTACATATATCTCACTTTAACACCCAAAATTTACATTAATTCTCCTTTTATACCCATTTAGATAGTTTCCGTCTAGTCAAAGAGTTAAACATTTAAGTGCATTTTTCAATACTAAAAATATTTTTGTCGTTAGATTTAAATGTTTCACGAAATTATTTTCACAATACCATATCTCATTCGTTTCACATCCAAATAATATGATCCACATATGGTTGAAAACTCTTATAACATAAATTATAAATACACTAATAATAATCAATAATAAGCACTTTAAATGCTTCTAAATAGCTGCCAAAGTTGGTAAAAAATCACAGTTCCAAAAAGCCATTTTCCCAATACCATATTTTACTCGATTCACATTCAAATGATTTGCTCCACATATGGTTGAAAAGCACTTGTAATATAAATTATAAATACACTAATAATATTCAATAATAAGCAATTTATATGCCTCTAAAGCGCTGTTAAAGTTGGTAAAAAAATCACATTTTAAAATAACAAGTTTCACAAAGCCATTTTTCCAAAGTTATATCTCACTCAATTCACATCCAAATAATGTGATCCACATATAGTTGAAAAGTTCTTACAACATAATTTATAAATACACTAATCGTATTCAATAATAAGCACTTTATGTACCTCTAAATCATTAGAAAACCCTTACAACATAAATCATAAATATACTAATAATATTCAATAATAAGCATTTTAGTAGTGATGTAGAGGCATTTAAAGCGCTTATTATTGAATAGTATTAGTGTATTTATATCTATGTTGTAAGAGATTTCCAACTATACGTGAATTGTATCATTTGGACGTAAATCGAGTGAAATGTGGCCTTGTAAAAATAGTTTCGTAAAACATTTAAATCTAGCCACATGAGTATTTTTAATATTGAAAAATGCACTTACCGATCAGATGAAAACCATCCAAATAGGTGTTAAAGGGGAATTAATACAAACTTTGGGTGGCAAAGTGAAATATAGATAAATAAATGGGAATCAAAAGCCAAATGATCCTTTATTTTTTTAAAATAATTTTCTGTTTAGTTCATGTCAAAATTAAGAAATGTGTGCTCACGCATATATGTATATATATGTTTTCGCCCCTCAGAGCTCAAATGCTGATTTCGTCCGTGTTAAAGAGTTAAGCATATACATAAGGCATACGTGAATACGATGCTAATATGCTGGAAATGTATCGCATAAAAAGGAAATTAACTTAAAGATCGAGAATATATGTATATTAAAAGTGAATGTTTGCATCGGATCGGAGACATTAATTAAGAGGAGTACCATGCAACTACTAATTAATAAGATATTTATTCAATAATGAATGACAGAAAATAAGAAGAAAACCAAAATTTAGACAATAGAATTATAGAAATGATTGGAACCAGAAAACTCCTGAATATTTTTCCATTCAAATAACATGAAACGTTAACAAAATATACATATTTATATTATAAGGTAAAGAAATACCACATCATCAATTCATTAAATCAAATGTTTCACATTTAATTACAATAGACAAAATAAATTTTGGACCATTAAATGTGTTTTTAAAACATCAAATAAGTTAATAATTTTTTGGGCATAAGTAAAAGTACCCTCAAAAAATAGTTTCAACGCTGTTTTTCAAAGCACCCGTGGATAGTTTTTAATTTTGTTTGAACACCCATGACAATAACAACACCCTATTAAAATCATGCCTACAACATAAACTCGATCTAAATATTGATAAGTTTTGATACATGATTGCGGAAACACTATGCCAAAGTTAATGAAAAGAGACATAATTAAGTTAATGAAAAGATACATAATTTTGATTGCCTGTAAATTATAAACCCTCCAAACATAAGACTAAATTGTAATAGAATGGGTTTGACAATTTCCATGTACAATAAATTCAAGAATCAAGAGCAGTATATTATTTTTATGAACAGGTTAAAACACGAATGGTCGTTCTATATAATGATCATGTAGAGCAAATAATCATATACTTAATTAGTTTTTGTTATTATACTTTTATACACCACTAAGTCCACATATAAGAATTACTCAAATACAGGCATATGAGTATATATTTATATATATGTAAAGAAAATATGCATTTGTCATACTTTAGTAAAATGGAGAATATAATATTTAGAGTGACTTCCTTTCTTTCCTTTTTTTTGCGAGTGTATTTTTCGAGAAGGTAAAAGGATATAGGCAAGTAACACTAGTAGTTAATGCAATTGTTGAAGTGCGGCAAAAGCATTTTGGCCAGTTTGTTTTTGTTGGTTGAATAAAGTCATAACTTGAATGAGGGTGCCTTTCAAGAATGCACAAATTTTAAGTGATTTTTTTCTCTTATAAAAAAGGGTGTCCAAACTAACTTATTAGGGTGCTTGTACTAATTGATTACTTCTTTATTTTTAATTTTTTAAAAAAGTATTTGAATTTAAATGTCAGCACGCGTAAAAAAGAAACATGCTCAAGGATTATGTGTGTTAAGTGTATAGTATACAGATATATATATATATATATATGTGTGTGTGTATATATCTATTCTATATTATAAAAGCAAGTTTTATTCAACCGCCTAAAACTACGTGCTCGTGTCAAACTGAATTCAACTATCAAACTTTAACAAACTAACTCGCTTACTAACAATTGAACCATCTTTTATTAAATATTACTCTTTAAACTAAATACGGATGAGTAGCAAACGAATTGTGTGCATGTGTTCTATTATATATATATATATATATATATTAAAACATGAGAGTAAGGCTCCGTTTGATTGCAAAGATGAAAAAGGAAAATAAATTTAATTAGTTTGTGTGAAAAGATAAGAAGTAAGGTAATAGATGTTATTCATTTTATGAGTATATATCCTCCATCCTTCAATGTTTTTGGTGGAAAATTTTTACTCACCACCAAGCAAAAAAAATTTCTTCATGGAAAAACTTAAAAATCAAGAAGATGTCACCTCTATCACTCAACATATTTTCCATCTTTTCACCAAAACTAACTTAATTTATTTTTCTTTTCCACCTTGCAATCAAACGGAGCCTAAGAAGTTAAAAGTTGGACAAAAATAAATGGGCACACGAGAATACTGGCTGAGGCACCTTGGGCTGCCGTGCGGGAAGCGGTAGCGGTGGCAGTGGGGAAAATATATGTGTATAAGTGTAATTTTTAGGGATGTTATATTACCATTTTATTTTAACCATCTTTTAAATATTTAGTTAAATTGAATGGAATTTTCATCGATATTATTCCTGATAGTTCAATGTTTGTGATGGAAGGTTAACTCCCATATATTAACGAGAGAGATGAAACTTCAATATTTAATTTATTTAAATTATTGCATTAGCCTCTTTCTTTTAAAGATTAACTTTTTGATTCTTAAATATGGACCAACTCTTTAGAGAGGTGTAAATAGATGAATTTTTTTTTATGAAACTTGACAAAAATAATCTCCATAAGTAACTAGTAACAATAAATAATCTCTAGGGTATAACAAAGCTTTAAATAATTTGTAAGACATACTCGTGCCATCTGTACAGTAAGATAAATAAAATCAAGTAATGTGATTAAAAGCAATCATGTGTAACCGATTTAAATCAACAAATTTCAGTAAGTTTATCTTGGACAACTAAAACATATGTTCAATCTTTAAGCTAAAAATAAACCTGATCTGATTAGACCGCTTTATTTTAATTTTTTTAGAACTACTTTTAATCAAATATTTTTTTTTCTTATTCCAATCGTAACAAAATACTCTTTTAACAAATTACACCACCCCAGATTTGAAAATAATCCCATTGCATTGATCACTGTGATTTAAAAATTAAATGGTCAAACTAATATGATCAATAATGTACAAATACATAAAATATATTCTTAAATATTACTCAATAATTTTCTCGATCTTTTTACATAATTATACATTCATGATAGATCTTGTTTAATTGATATTGATAATAGATTTTAACTATATAAATCTTATTAAAATTTGAATTTTTTATTTAAAGTTATGTCATTTAAATTACAAACAAAATTATTAGTTTGAAAGAGTTTATTGTATGTATAGTTATATTTTTTGTTTAACCTATTGATGTGCATAAAACTCATTTCATGGTGTACTACCAAGACATCTAATGACATGTGTAATTTTAGCCATTAAATATTTATCTCTTTTGAGAAAAAAATTTGGTTAAAGATAGTATTTTATTATATAGATAGGTAAAATCTTATGAGAACAAGATGACATCAAAGATAGAAATTCATATAAAATGGGCAGACACAAACAATGAACATACAAATTAATCTAAATATAATCATTAGCAACAACAAAACTCTAAAGAAGAAAAATGAAAAATAACTCGAAGAATATGGTAAAATTAACTCTCTTTTTTTCCCATGGAATTTATTTTCTTTGGTGATAACAGAGAAAAAAAATTCACAAAACATTAAAGAATAATGAGACACATATACTCACAAAAATAAATATGAGATGAAGATAATCTCACCATATACTTTAATTTATTTTTCATCTTCTCATTTAAATTAATTTTTTATATATTGTTATGAAATAGAGTCTTAAGCTCCATTTGTTTACAATATGGAAAAGAAAAATAAATTGAGTTATTTATTGTGAAAATATGAAAAATAAGTTTATTGACGGAAGTGATATCCTCTCTACTTTTAAGTTTTTCATGAAAAAAAAATTTTTACTTGGTGGTGATAAAAAACTTTCTACGAAAAATATAAAATGATGGAAGATATATATTTATAAAATAAACAATATCTCTCATCTTATTTTTTTTCTTTTCACACGAGCTAACTAAATTTATTTTTTTCATCTTTGCAATCAGAAAAACCAAAGAAAACGGCCGTGGGAGAGAACTTTGGGTTCTTATTTTCATGAACGATTCTTCCTAAGGAGCTTGCCTTTGGAAATCGATTTCGGAGACCGATGGAGAAACCACCAAAAAAAAAAAGGAAAAAAAAAAATTTAAAAGACACGCGCTCCGCGTGAAACTAATAACGCATTAAAAAAAAATAGATGATTTTGTTTTCCAAGTAAAAAATGGACTTAACTTTCTTCCATCATTCCTTCATTTAATTATGTTTAATATGATTTAGTTTGATAACAAAACACATGATTTTTTTCACAAAATTTAGTAGCGATAATTTCTATAATAATTAAATCATGTCCATAAAATTTCATCAAAATACTCAAACAACAAAATTTAGTAAAATTATTATACACATTATAAATATCATCTCCGGCCATCAGGTTCTTTAAAAAAAATTATTTGTTTAAGCGTCGAATTAGACCTCCCATTAAACGAAATTGAATAGAGTATTGGAGGGGAGTTAAGTCCTAAAAAAATCATTTCTCATTCTAATACAAACCCATTTCTCTCTCTACTCTCACTTTTTCTTAATATTATAAATGTTTCCCTTTGTTTTGTTTTTTTTTTTAATTAGTTATATGCGTCGGTCGACTCCCTCGTCGCTTTACAGAAGTAGGCTCCTTAAATTCAAATGTTAAAAAAGAAAAGAGAATATTAATTTATTTAGGTTTAAGAGTAATTTTCCGACATCACATTACCTGTTTTCCCCCACTAAGCTTCACTTCGTCTCCACTAGCAAGAAGAGCCCTTTCCTCCCACAGTTGAACCTAACTCAGTACCATGTGGACAGAGAAAAAACTTGGTTGCATTATAATAATTGAATGGGCAGCTGAGGATGCAAGGATGGATATGGGAATTGAATCCGCCCCAAATAATCTGAATTTTTTTACTACTGTAATAATATTTAGTAATAAAATTTTACTGCCTCCCGAAATTGTATAGGTAAAAAATTGGTATTAATATTAGTTGTGACCGAAAAAAATGGTCTTTTGTAACAAAACGTGTACGACAGAAGCAATTTTTTTTTCTAAAAACAGTAATTATATTACTATATAATAGTATAAAATATTTTTTGCCGTTAAATTTTATCTAATGGTGATTTAGAAGCCAGAAAACAAATTGCTTCTAAAATAACTAATTGGAAAAAAAATTCAAATCAAAGCCTATATATATATATATATTAGGGTAATTTAGACTTTTTGTACCGTTTGTTGATGCATATTAGACGTTGAGTGTCAAAATTTTGTATAATAGGTATTTGGGTGCACGTCATTTTGGACAGAATCCGTTAGCCAACGTGGTCAAACGTTAACTCCGTTAACTTTTGACCCAACTTACACATTTTACCCCTAAAAAGACAAAATATATTGATCTTACTTAGGGGTAAAATGGTCAAAAAATAACAAAACTAACACTTGACCATGTTGACTGATAAATTATGTTCAAAATTACATCCAAACACTAATTATACAAAACTTTAACACCCAATATTTAATATGCAATAACTAACGCCACCTAGAATCTAAATTACCTTATTTTTTAACTACAAGTAAAAATATTTTCACCCTCATAATTAAAATATTGATTCAGTCCCCGGGTGGGTGGTAGGGCCACGCTAATTTTTTAAGTTGGGCACATTACTTTGATATTTTATAGCACTTCATGGCTCTGCGTATGAGTGCAATGGGAATTTCCAAACGAATAAATGACATTGCACAAACATAATTACTCCCTCTAAGAAATGTCATTAAAATCTTAAAATTAAGATGCTATTTTCATCTCAAATTAAGATAACTAATTTAATTAAATATTTAGAAAAAAACAATAAGTATGACATAATCGAAAGTTAATGATAACTTATAAATTTTATATCATTTGATTGTGTCCTGAAAAATGTGACTCAATGTAATTAAGGCATCTAAAAACAAATTATTAATTTGAGACAAACATAATCCTATGGAAGATATTAGGGTATATCCATATCATCTATTACGGTAAAATAAATGAGATCTCATAATTTGATAAAAAAAAAAAAAAAAGAGTAGTTTATGACGAATATAAATCAACAAACATAATTCAGTATATTTTGAGTCTATTGTCTAGCTTAGTCTAACGTTTTGAACACGAAAAGTATGTTCAATATATTTTTATACTGAAAAAACTAAAAGTAGAAGAGATTAGATCCACATGTTTTTAATTTTTTAAATAATCTTTTAGTCATATTTTGATTTCGAAAAAATATTTTTTTAGTAAAGTAAACTTAAGACTAGATACGAAAATAATCCAACCACGTCTATAAATTGGATTAATAGTTAGTGAACACTCCTAAAAACGAAGACTGAGATGATCAATAATGTACAAACATATAAAATTCATCCTTAAATATTATACAACAATTTGTCTTGATTTTTTTTTATTTTTACATAAGTCTCTAGTCACGATGTATCCTATTTAATTAATCTTGATTAGTATATTTTAAATATTAATTTTTTTATTTTTTATTTCAATTTATGGCATTTTTAATGTAGACAAAATTAGTGTTGTGTGAGAGTTTATTGTGTGTATATTATTTATGTGAGTGTTTTAACTTTAATGTGATATCTTGATGTGTGTATAAAGCTTATCCAATAATATAGAACTAAATAACTAATGCACGCCATAATATTTATGTTTTTAACCATTAAATTCTTATATTTTTTTTGAGAAAGATATGATCAAAAATGATATTATATATATATATATATATGGTGAAAGAATATCAATACTTAGATCTAAAATGATTGTAAAGTAATATTAATATATTGATTTGATCTCGAATTCAATGAAAAATTGGATAAAATTTAATGAGATAACTCAAATGTTAATTAATGTTTAGACTAATATGTACACATAACACGTGTGCGATTTTGATATATATAATTTGAATAAAAAAATATTAAAATATTGATAGATTCTTCGGTTGTTAAATATGCTTCTATGTTGTTTCAAAGGTCAGAAGTCGGTTGAAATGAGTCTTGGCAATATATATAATATATGTATCGTAGATAAGCTTTTAGGGTTAGATCTAAATGGACGAAAATCTATCCGACTTTGTTCTTTTCACCTAATTTTGAGATGGAATTTTAAATTACGTGATTTACGTAATTTAAGAATGTTTTTTTTTGGATAAGTCGCGATATTTAAATTTTCGTTATATTTTGAAATCATGTAAATTATGTGACTCTAGAAATGTTTGAATTTTGAGAATTTTGTGTTAAATTTAATTCATCTTTTTTTAATAATATATCTTCATTATTATTGGTCACTAAGATTAAGTCTCTCTAACTAGAACACTCACTCAAACTAAATTTATATCATTACATTTTGATAATTTATAAAAATACTTATAAAAAATATTTAAATTTTTTAAAATAACACCCAGGTTAAAAATCTTTAAATTTTAAAATTACATGTTTTAAAATCTTATAATTTATCATTTCACCTTAATTCAAAATTTTCGCAACATAACACAACTTACAAGAATTGAGTGATACTCCTACTACGAGGGACATAAGAGATCAATTATTGCCAATAGAGTGACCTTATAAGGCCATATGCAGCCAGTACGGTAATGTGAGATATTTATCTTTTTACACCATGCAGCTGAATGTGTGTATGTCAATAATATAGGTTAAAGTAGTAGCAAATTGATAAAATTAGCAAGCTGATACCATATATCTTTCATGCTAGACTGTCCATCGCGGGTATTCCATCACTATGGCGCGATGAATTGAATGTCATGCGAGTATGTTGGCAGTGTAGCAAGATAGAGAGAATATCATGGCATACTTAGAGCATTTTCAATGGTGGTGTATATTGTTGTTTTGTGTAAAATTTACACAACTTGTCAAAATATATCTCTCCACTTAAATTTGACTTTTGTGTAAAATGAATGTATAAAATACACACCAAATTTACATTGCCTTCTTTTAAGTTTTCTTATAAAACTTTGAAATGTAATAACTTATAATATAAAATGTATATATATTAATAAAAATTATATATTTGAAATTTATTCATCAAGACCAAGAAATCAAAATACATTGTTATTATAAGATTACATGTGTCGGTATCTTATTAGTTTATTCAAATTTTACATAAAAGTTTACAATATAATATTGAAGCCTATTTTTTAAAAACTTTGAAATTTATGTAAAAAATGATTTGACACATAAAATTTAGAGTAAATAACTCAAATGGCCACTAAACTTTTGATCTAGTACCATTTTGGTTATCAAACTTTAAAACGAACCACTTTGATCATCTAACTTCGAAGTGGGTACTACTTTGACAGTTCCATCTAATTTGGTTGTTAAATTTGATACATTTGCATGGCACATGATTTCGTGCAAGGCCATTTTAGTCATATTATAACAAAACGACATTTTTCTCTTATAATTTTAGCCAAAATGAAACACATACAGTGTATAAAACATATCCATATTTTCAACAAATAGCACACCTTGAGTTATTTTACAACCAAAATAATCAAAATACACATAAATAATGTCATGTGCATTACACATGGTTTCATTCCATTTAATTTAAGAGTCAAATTAAAGTTTAATAGTCAAAATGAAATATACTCTGAAGTTAAATAGTCAAAATAATTCGTTTTGAAATTTAATAACCAAAACGATATTGAATAAAAAGTTTAATGGTCATTTGTACAGTGAACTCCAAAATTTACATAATAACTTTTACAACTCTTAGAACATCTCCATCAGGTAGGGTAAACCCATAAATTTACCCTACCGCTATTCACAACGAAGAAATTTAGATGGATAAAATTTGGCCTACACTACCTCCAAAGGGCTCTAAGGCGACGTACAGTTTACGTCGCCTAAGTATGCATATACATCGCCCCTATCTTAGGCAACGTAGGCTACGTAGCCTAAGATATTTCGCCTAAGCCGTGTCGCCCAAGGTAACGAGCGACGTAGTTAAATACGTACGTCGCCTAGGATGCTTCTTAGGAGACGTATAAAATAACTACGTCGCTTATAAGGTTGAAGAAAAGTTGACTTTGACTGGACTTTAGGCGACGTAAGTAAACAACTTACGTCGCCCAAGTAGGGTACTTAGACGATGTACGTATTTAACTACGTCGCCTAAAGTGAAAGAAAAGTTGACTTTGACTGGACTTTAGGCGACGTAGGTAAACAAATTATGTCGCCTAAGTAGGGTACTTAGACGACGTACATATTTAACTACGTCGCCTAAAGTCGAAGAAAAGTTGACTTTGACTGAACTTTAGGCGACGTAAGTAAACAAATTACGTCGCCCAAGTAGGGTACTTAGGCGATGTACGTATTTAACTACGTCGCCTAAAGTCGAAGAAAAGTTGACTTTGACTGGACTTTAGGCGATGTGTAATTATTTCTACGTCGCCTAAGTGTAAAAAAAAAATTTAAAATATCAAAAACCAATTTTGACCTGCAATTTAATCAATATCCAATACAATTCCAATGCAATCCAATACAATCACACGGATTACATTATTCACAAATATATTCAAAATAATTCCATTACAATCCAATACAATTCCATTGCAATCCAATAAAGTTTACTTTATATACAAATCCCAATCAATATTCACAAAGTATTCACATTACAAACAAATCAATATTCACAATGCAACCCAATCAATATTCATATATATTACGCATCTCAATTTTACACTAATTCAATCAATATAACCAAATATTTTTATATCACATGCTTTTCGGTTAAATTTTTTAATGAAATATGATCTTTATCATAATTCAACACAAACTCCAACTTGTACAATTATTTTAACAAAATAAAATAAAGTTTATATTTATTTAAAATATTAATACTGATATAAAAATATATGGAGTTATACATTTATTTTTTTTATTTAAAGTAAATCTTTTCGGGTGATAATATATGGAGTTATTTTGAATTTCCCAAATATTTGAAATTTTAGTCATTTATTATTTATTTGTTAAAATGATTTTTTACTTTTTAATTTTTTTTACAGAAAAAGAATTTTCGGGTGATAAAAAATAACAAGTAAAAGTAAACATCATATACATGTCTTCTATTGTTTTGAGTAAATGACACAAGAAGCCCTTAAACTATAAAATAAACTAAAAAAATATATAAATTTAATCATTTCACTTAATTAATAACGTTTGTAACAATTAATTCACTTAATTAATAACATTTACAACAATAGCCCTGTTTGTTTCTAATCCTTTGCCCGAGCCTGCACTGTTGAAGGCTAAGAAACATGCCCCCCCCCCCCCCCCCCCACAAAAAAAGGAACTCCAAGAGAATATTCAGACGAGTATTCAAGATGTGTTCCCTCCTGCTGCATCACTTAAGGTCCTCTTACAACGAGTTGGTGGAGTTGCAGCTAGAGAACCACCTAAAGCTTGTTAAAATGCCCGCCACAAATTTGATTTTGAAGTCATCTTCAATGAGTGATCTAATCGATTCTAAGAGCGACTCGGCCATTAATAGGGTGTTTCAGTAAATAGGGTTCTTGGGTGTTCAAATGTCAATTAACTCTATTCAAGCACATTGGTTGGAGAAATGACTTATCTTTTCCACAAGAAGTATATTTTCAGCAGTACCTACCGCACTAAGGAATTCAGTTTTGTGAGGAGCTGTCTATTTCATGGGCTGGACTCGTACCAAGAGATGGTCCACTCAGTTAGCAGTAGAGAAGTGATGGTCCGTTCCTCTAGAGGATTGACTAAACTCGGAACCTTGTTTAAGAACTTGATTAGTATAAAAGATTGAATTAACTATTTACAACAATCATTTCACTTAGTTAATAACGTTTGCAACAATTAATTCACTTAATTAATAACGTCTACAACAATAGTGAAACCGATTGAATGAATTACAAATAATAAAAATACAACATCAATTGTAGTCATCATCATCACTCTGATCCTGATATAAGATTGCTACAATTATTTTTTTCAATTGTATAAGGTGAAAAGTTATCATGTTGTAGTATAACTACTTTTAAATTTAGTTATAGTGTAATAATTAGTATTATAAATGATTTATTTTGAAAATTAATATCATATATTTTTAAAAATATTCATTACGAACTTTATTTTCATAATTGAATCAAATACATAATTAAACACAATATCTATATAAACACAAAAATTAGTAAAAAAATAATATTAATAAGAGATAGAGTACCTAAAGATCAAACAAGCCTTTAATGAGAAAAATAATATTTATTTTTCACGTTCAAAACCTATAAAATCGAGATGACATGTTCTTAGGCGACGTAGAAACTATACATACGTCGCCTAAGATTTATCTTAGGCAACATAAGTAAAAAGAATACGTCGCCTAAGAAATTCTAGGGCGACGTAGGATATACCTACGTCGCCTAAGATTTTATAGGGCGACGGAGGATATACGTACGTCACCTAAGAAATTCTAGGGCGACGTATGATATACCTACGTTGCCTAAGAAATTCTAGGGCGACATAGGATATACCTACGTCGCCTAAGATTTTATAGAGCGACGTAGGATATATCTACGTCGCTTAAGATTTTATAAGGCGACGGAGGATATACGTACGTCGCCTAAGAAATTCTAGGGCGACGTAGGATATACCTACGTCGCCTACCTAAGAAATTTTTGGGCGACGTGATATTATTACGTCGCCTAGGTTATTCTTAGGCGACGTAGTCTATTGCTTACGTCGCCCAATGGCCATATTGGTGTAGTGAATTAGAGTAAAGACCGACTAAATTTATCATTCCCTTAAATTTTACCTTATATGAGTATGTGCCACTCGTATGAGCCATACGAGTGTGGCAGAGCAGTATCAAACATCCAAAAAAACTCAAACGAATCAGGCTCACTTGTATTGGAATTTCCTCCTTTTTTCCACTGTTTTTTTTTTTTTAAAAAAATACCCCTTACGGGCAACCTCGTATGGCTTTCCTCAAAAAAAAAATTATTAACTCATATGAGAGTGAGACAAAATTTTAAAAAAAAATTTCAAAACAAGCCATACGATAGTGGCAGCCTCGTATGGTTAAAAAGTTGGGTTTTTAAAAAAAAAAATCATATGAGTAACATATTTTTATATGATTTATTTATTTTATTTTAAAAAAAATATATGAATATAGAATGGCCGTATGATTAAATATTTTAATTCTTTTCATTTTGTGTAGGTTTTAAAACTTAATAAATAATTGATAAAGAGTGTTTTACCAATGTGCATCACGTGGTAGAAATTTATGTGTTTTTACGTGATAAAGAGTGTTTTAGTCAATTATGTACTCAAGTCTGGTGGAAGCATTTAAAAGCTGGTCACCACCTAAAGAAGCTGACCTACTATCTCTAGTTACTAACTCAGTTTCTCAAGCCCAGTATTAATGAATTTATTTATTTTTATTACTCATACAAAATATTTTTATGTCTGTATATTAAATCTTAAATATAGCTTAACTGTATTTAAGAACTGTTTATAAAAAATTAAATGCAGAAAATTTTGAGACATATCTTGCACGTATCTGAGTGTATTGGGTAAGTAGCAGTGCATGATACGTATCGAATATAGATACAACGACCCCATATGAGGTATCTGTACTTTAGCCAACGCTCATAATTTTTGTTTTTTTTATTATGCTATACAATACATGCATTATCTAGTAGCTTCTATATATATATATATAACCTCATACGCTAAACACATAAGAGTGTTCGCTTTTTGACGATGTATTTTTTTTTTAAATTACATTTTATATTGGTGACATTACAATCCAAAAGTAACGTGATTGATATTGGGTGGCAGTAAACGCACCCGTCAAATCCAATTTCAACACCCATTTTGTAAACACTCGCATTTAATCTTAAAATTTGTAAGAGCACACTGATATGTTAAGGCATCCTAATAGAAGTTTGATTTACTTCTACTAAAGCTTAGACAAGTTTATGTGCAATTAACCACTCTTCTAAGATTGGTCCATGGGGTAACATAACTATTTCCCCCATCATTATTAATGTAGTAAAGTAGCGAAATCAACAATTATTGTTTCCTTGTTCAATTCAAAATTTAAAATTTACAATTTTAATTAATAAATTCTAAAATTAAGTAATCCCTACTACTTTCTAAAAACAAATACATAAGGTGAAATTGTCATTTTCACTTCATTCTCCAGCTTGGTACAATTTTATTAAAGGCAACTCACAGTCAAAATATCAACCTAGGTTTAAATCCCTAGCTAATTTCTAGAACTTGATAGTCCTTAACCCTAATATGTTTTAGTAGTAAAAAATCCCAGTTTTCTGTTATATAAATTACCACCGGTGTACTAATCCTCATAAAGTGAAATTAGGCTAAAAATTGATCAATTTGTATCGCAAACTAAAAAAATTGATCAAAATAGCTAAAACTAGATTAAAATAGCACTATAAAATTATCAATTAATAAACACTTAGTAAACTTTAAAATTGAGTAATTAACTTAAATCAAGCTTCACGAACAGCGATTAAGCCAAACAAATATGTACCTAGCAACCGAGAATGCCTAAAAAGTGATCGACACTATAGCTTACGCTTGAGAGTTAATGCATAAAAAAACAAAGAAGTAGCATTGGACTAAAGTAAAAATATAATTTGATCAACTTGCATCCATATAGTAAACTGAAAAACTGATTAATTACAACAAATTAACCTTTACTAACAGAACAATGTTCAAGTAAAAGAAATTTGTACCTAGCAACCGGGAACACATAAGCTACTACAAAAACGTATTCTTCATGTTACAAAAACAAGTTGTGCAATATTACACTTTAACTCTATGTCCTTCAAAAAATTATTTAGATTTTCATTGTCCTTGAGAACGGACACATACGTAATAGCGACCTTCAGTTTGTCTACTATTTTGGTCAATCTCCTAGTCATATGTAAAATAATGGACGCCCATCATTTACGAGATTCTTACAGTAGATTACTTGAACTTCTTTAGAGGCAAGAATGAATGGTTCATCTTCAATTATGTCTTCGCTCATAATCTTCTCTAAGTTTACCTTCACCAAGTTTGAATTAGGATCGATTTTGCAACCATTAATCTTGGCATCAACTCTCACCCAATTGCAATGAAATTTAATTGTTTTGAATGACGTGTAATTTAACTCAAATATATCAAGGATTACCCCATAATATATTGTCTCCGTTTCTATACAAGTAGTGTCCTTCCAACTCAACCTAAACTAATTAGTGACATCCCTCATAAAAATAAAAACAGATAAATAATCAACTGCTTCAATTCCATATACTTGGTATCCTTCCGGCTCGACCTAAACAAATTTGAGTGAATGTGAAATTATTAATTAAACTTTTTATTGTTAAAGATACATTTTACATTGTAAAATAAAAATAAAAATAAATATTTGATATCGATCAAATAATACTCAATACCCCTTTTTGACTTGCTTAAGCTGTTTGAGTTTGAATGCCCATTGTGAACCTCACCTACACTTGGGTTTAGTATAGTTGAAAAAAGGATTGGTTTTCTCCGTACGTCACCAAAGTTCATTCACGGCCAATCTCGTTTTCCTTCTCCCTCCTTCCTATGATTGAACACCGAGAGTATTTGTATACTATTTGTATAAACTAAATATACGAACGCCTATCTTCCCCTTTTGCAGATGTGCTATGAACTATGTTATGTATATATGCCAAGTGCACATGTAGTGATTCTCAGTGATGGAGTCAAAAAATTTATTTAAGTGGATACAAAAACAATTTTTATTCTGGTATTAACAATGGTCCTATTATTCTACGCTAAGTGATTGTGTAAATATATATTCCACGTCAACTCGTTTTTATACGCAACCAATAAACTAAAGAAAAATTGTTCCAATATTAACAATGGTCCCATTATTTTAATGTTGCTAGCCTTACAACCCTATTAATATATTTTTGTTTTCTTAATAAATTTGAACCCAACATTTCTTTACTATGAGAATAAATAAAACATCAACATGCTAGCAAAAACTTAGAAAGAAAACACGTGATTGAATTGTCAGAAGACCTGACACTTTTCCCATTAATTTAATAATAAAAATCCCGAATTTACTCAAGTTTCAGTGTGTCGTCAATTCAAGTTCTGTGGAATGCCGGAAAGCATTCAAATGTCGGTCCCCTCCTCATAAAGCTGACGTACTACCTCCAGCCATCACTAACCAAGACTTATGACGTGTGCAACTCAATTTTTCAGGTCAGTATTAATGAATTAACCCTTCTTTATTATTATACTTATAAAATATTATTATATCTGTGCGTCATATTTTAAATGCATTTATAGTGTATTTTATTAATATTTATAAAATATTTATAAAAATGTAAATGCTGTAAATTTTAATAGGTATCATGCACGGATTTAAATGTATCGAGCAAGTAGCAATATATGATACATATTGGATATAGATACAACGATTTCATATGAAGTATCTGTGCTTTAACCAACGCTTATAATTTTTGTTTGTTTTATTATGCTATACAGTATATACATTATCTAGTAGCATCTTTCATATCTATATTATAAAATACTATTTTTGACTAAATTTTTTTCCAAAAAGTATAAGAATTTAATGGTTAAAAATATGCATGTTATGGTGTGAATTAATTCTATATCATTGGATGAGTTTTATACACACATTAAGATGTTATATCAAAGTTCAAACACTCACACCAATAATATACACACAATAAACTCTCATATACTAATAATTTTTTCTACATTAAAAATGTCATAACTTAAAATAAAAAATTCAAAATTTAATATTTTAAATCTACTAATCAAGATCAATTAAACAAGATCCATCTTGACTATATAATTATGCAAAAAAAAAAAATTTAAGAAAATTTTTTGTGTGACATTTAAGGGCGTATATTATGTGTTCATATATTATTGGTCATATCAATTTGTCACTTTTAGGACGTATGTTACATGATTGGATTATGATTAAAAGAATCTTTAAAAAATTAAAAATAAGTCGGTCCAATCCGATATACTTTTAGTCGATTAAATGTCGTACAAATGTGTTGGCAGTGTAGCACGATGGAGAAAATATCATGACATAATTAGCCCACCATAGGACACAATGTTACATCGCGTGGTAGAAGTTTATGTGTTTTACGTGATAAAGATTGTTGTAGTCGATTATGTACTTGAGTTTCATGAAAGCATTTAAAAGCCGGTCTCCACTTGATCAAGCTGACTTACTACCCCTAGCTATCACTTTTGCCAAACAAACAACTTTCAAGTTTTCAAACAACCCCTTAATTTCTCATAGAAGAAAATTAAGCTAGCAAAAATGGGTAAAAATATCAAACACCTCGTGGCCAATGTTTATATGTACATTCGTATATATTTTATTGTCATAAACTCAAATAAATTATAAAATTTACATTGCATTAATACAATGTAAAACTCAACAACAATGTAGGCTAACATAGTAATCTATATTATAAGACATACTTTTTTTTATTTAATCAATGGTCTAAATTTATTTACAAATCACTAAAAGAAATATGAACCCTTAGATATGTTTTTAGGATATCAAATCACCCAATCAAATCATATTTTTTTACTTTATTTTTCTCCACTTTAATTTAATGATAAAAAAATACAATTTGAATTTCAAAATTCAAAATTTCTAATTTTTTCCCTCTCACAATTTTTTTTATAAATACTCTATCTCTCCCTCACAAAAAAAAATAGTCTCTTCCATTAAGACTTCCCATCTTCTATTTTTTTTTATTGTTTACTCTTTTAAAAAATATACTCTTTTGTTTCATTTTTTGAAGAATGTATGTATGTATGCTATTCCATATTTTTTTTTCATGTATGTATGTGAGTTTTGTTCTTCTTTAATTAATATTGTCCACCAATTTTTATTCTAATATAGTTTTGGGACACTATTCATATATGTTTTAAATATTTTTTCTTCAATATACTCTCTCTCTCTCTCTCTCTCTTCATGTATGTATGTTTTAATTTTTTATTATAATAATAGTTTTGGGGAGTTTGGGTTCAAAAGTATGAAATTTGGGTTAATTTTTTTTTTTTTTTGAAAAAACCTCAAAAAAATCCAACCGTGAGTACACATGTAATATTTTAATTGTTAATGTTAACATGAGAAAAAAAAAATTGAAAAACTTGAAAAAAAAAACCAACCGTAAGTGTTATAGATATGACTTCACATATAAATATTATAATTTTTTAAAAAAAACATGAACTTAATGTTAAATTAAATATAGATGTAGAAAATTAAACTTGCAGTGAATAGTGTAAATAAAAACTTGGAATCTAAAGTTTGAAACTAAATAAAAACTTATCAAATTTGGGTTTAAAAAAATAAACTAGAAAAAATCCACCCATGAGTATGTGTATTTTAATTTTTTTTTATTCTAATATAGTTTTGGGTTCAAAAATCTGAAATTTGGGTTCAAAATGAATGTTAAATTATATATGGGTTTTAAGGTTAACATGATGAAAAAAAAAAAACTTGAAAAACACCTTTTCATATTTAGATTACTAATAATAAAGAAATAAAAAACTTTATAATAAGATGGAATTTGACTTTACACATAGATGTTATAAAAAAAAATTTAAAAATCCAACTGTAAGTGCATTTTATTTAATTTGTGTTCAAAATTAATGTTAAAAATATATGAGTTTTAGTTTAAAAATATAAAATATATATATTACTTATTTAATGTTCCAACTTAATTCTTCTTTTAGTTTAAAAATATAAAAAGATATTTGTTTTTATTTAATCTTTTACAAACTTAAATAGTTTATTTTATTTTATTTAAATATATATATGTATATTTTGTAAACCAATGTTACTATCAATAATACCATATATTTACAATTAAAATTTGAAAATATGTAATGTTGTTCTATATATGGTGCATGAATACGGATGGTAAATGACCCACCCCTTTCTTCTCTGAAAATGTTTAATTTTTTATAATGACATCAAAAAATATATAATGCCATTGCAATAATAATGAGATATATTAATTTTTGTATATATTAGTGAATAATTAGTGATGATAAATTAACTCAACACGACCTTAATGAAGTGGTGAAACGGGAACAAATTCGAGTTTTTCAATTAAAACTCACCTCAATTTGGTCGAATTTAATTTATCTTTTGATATCTCGAGTTAGACTTTGACAAACTCCTCCTCCTGTACGCTTAACCGTTAAATAAGTTGCACATACAATTTTTTAAATACATATTTCGGATTGCATGTTGTTTAAAAAATAATATTTTTTACTTAATTTTACTATTTTTCATTATTTATTTTTGTACGTCGTTTTGCCGACCGGCACGGAAATACCTAATAAATTGATAAGATTAACATTTAGATACCATAACTCTCTCGTGATAAATTGTACATCGCGGGTATCTTATCACTATGGCGCGTGCAAGTGTGTCGGCAGTGTAGCACGATGGAGAAAATATGATAACAAATTTAGCCCAGCACACATGACACAACACAGTACAATGTGCATCGCGTGGTTGAAATTTACGTGTTTTACATGATGAGTTTGGTGAAAGCATTTAAAAGCCAGTCTCCATCTGATAAAGCTGACCTACTACCTGTGGTTATCACTAACCTAGACTTATGACGTGTGTAACTCGATTTTCAAGGAAGCTCACTAGAAAATATCTTTGCACCTGTACATAATAACATTTTGTTTTTTCCTGTAAAATTGTATTTCGGTCTGTCAACTCAGGCTTTCCCATAAAGTTTCTATTTCTATTGGGAATAGGCGTTCTGTTTTCTTTATTTTAAAAAAAATAATTAAATCACCTACACAAGCAATTAAATCAAATACGAAAGTCACCAAATATAAGATCTACAGGTCAAGATGGAAAAGAAAAGTCTCAACCCTCTAATTTACATTTCAAAAAATCATGACCAGTACGGTGCAACATAATTACAATTACGAGAACACAAGAAATCAATTATTGCCAATAGAGTGAACTTATACATAATTGCACATAGTCTTACGTGATCAAGAGTGCATAATTAATCATGCATAATACAAAAGCAAGATACTAATGGCATCTTTTAATAGAATCCCTTACAAAAGCGACAATTACTAATGCACCGTTATTTTTGAAAGTTTGTTACCTTTTAAAAATTAGCGTTTAGATCATCTTACTTTAAATAATCATAATATATTAATTAATGTTATATCTTTTTGATAAAATTACCCTTGACTTATTAATTAAGGCAACTAATATCATTGATCAACATATTTGTAAAAAGTTGTCTATATATTATTGCCATTTAAAACATATTTAATTATGTATATTACTATTATTTTAAAAGTTGGTACAAATATATAACAGATAAATTCTTTAAGTACGTTTATAAATATATTTTTAAACAGACATGTGCTTATATATCCCATATTTATATATATATATATATAAACAAATAAATATAACATATAATCTTTACGGAGGGCCAAAAATATATATATATATATATATATAATCCGAGCTTCCATTAAAGGTTCGAACTTCACTCAAGCTTCGACCTCCCATCACTAACATACACGTGACATGTGTCGGCACCAGAATAAGTCACGCATGAGACACTTATCATCAAGAAACCACCAATTCACTTCACACCTTACATCTCTAAAAAGACTAGTTATCATCTAATAAGGGAAAGGGACCAACGGTGAAAGAACCTACCAAAACCCTGTTTATCTATTGTTCTATCTTTTAACCACCATTATCATCATCAATATAAATACCAACACTATTATTAGGGGTGGATGTACACCAGACCAGCCATTCATGGGTCGGGGGAACCACCCTACCAAAAATCTTATGTCTCTCATGTGTGTGTGCTTGTTTCTATCTATTATCATTACTGTAAATTTCAATTTATTTACCCAAAATTGTTGACATTACATTTTATAAATTCAAAGCATGTTTTTGCATATATATATATATATATATAATATTTAGTATAACACACACACATATATAGAATAACATATATACAAAATTTGGTTCAAATATATTAAAAAAATTGCATTTATAAGAATGAAATTGGAATTATATATAATAGATATAATTGTAATTCAAAAGTTATAAGAATATAAATTCAAAATTATATAATAGGTATATTTTTATTTTTATAAATAACATATATATGTATATATATATATATATTTGTAGTCATGTACATGAAATATATAAACGTACAGTTATAAACACATATATTTATAAGAATTAAATTAAGAAAAATAACAGATATATTTGTATTGCAAAATTTATAAAAATAAAAATCAAAAATTAGGTAACAAATATATCTATAGTCATGGAAATGAATATATATACGTTTAGAGTCAAATAACCTATAAATGTTAAAAATAGATATATTTATTACAATAATATTAAGAAAAACAACATATACAAAAATAAAAAGGAAATGAAAAATATATTTATACTTATAAAACATATGAATGAAGATGTGAAAAACACATATATTATGATGATAAAATGAAAATATAATTACATATGTATTTATATAGGAAACACATTTGTACTAATGAAATTAAAAATATATATACTTTTAATAAGAACAGGTTTAACTGAAAGTATAAATAACATATATATAATCACGGTTTGAATATATTTTTATAGAAAGTAAAGTTTGAATTTTAAATTTGACTTAATCTTATTTGTTGGTGCGAAAATATAGAGCTGGTATATTTTCGACCACATAGTCAAATAATTAGGTGATGATTGAAACGAGAAAAAATAAGACAAAAATGTATATAGAAGTTTTGCCATTATGGATATAGGGGTTAATCCTCCTCTGGTGAATAAAGCTAGGGGCTCGGAGCTGCTTTGTATTATAATGATTAGATTCAAATTACAAGCAAAACGATGTCTCTCTAGCTATTATATTTTTATAACATTACAGTTAGAAGAATTCTAAACCACTCAAAGCCTAAGAGCCCTATACTTGGAGCTCTATTGTATGCTTTAGAGCTATGTCTCTCTATATATCTCTCTTGAGTATTATTCCCTTGCCTTGTAGTGTTGTAGTAAAAAAAATTATGTAAAAGCTTGGTGTTACTTGGTTATTGTAGGAAGTAAATGCTTCCTATACTATGATAGAGGGGGGAAGCATGTGGGGGAACTCTCAGAGCAAGTCTCTAGCCATCCCTCACCATCACGAACTTTGATGTTATTTCTCCATGTATTCCATTGCATTTAATGCAGTTGTTATGCATTTAATGAGGTTAAGAGAGGTTATGCACTTCCTGTAGAGTTGATGGAAGTCTCACGTGCGTTCGCCAACTACTCTGACATAGTGGTTATGCGCTATTGTCAGGTAACATGCCCATTAGATGTCGTTTCATTTGGAGACATTCGAACGTGTAGCTAACTTGATAGGAGGCGTTATTGACAGATGAGGGGACGATTAACTTCCCTCAGAAGCCTTATAAAACCCTTCTTCCATCAGAGAAAATTTTTCATTCCTCATCTTTTACCTTTCTAAGCCTGGATCATTCTGACCGCTATGCCCAGAGCCTTAAAAACCTTTTGAGCCCTCATTTTTCTTGTACTATACCCCTGGCTTTCACAGGTCCATTAGGAAAGACTTATAGGATATTTGAGAGTATGCCTTTATCCTTTCTTTTTAAAAGAGTTCCATACTTCGTACCTTCAACCCCTCTTCATTCCATAGTTAGCCTAATGTCCCACATCATCAACCGAGGTCAAAATCTTGAGATCCCTCCCAACACAGAGTAGATCTCCTCTATGGTAGACGCCCCCATCTCTCTTACAAAAGTGAGGGCTATTGACTTACTTGATAGCGAGGGTCGAATAGTTTTCATTTGCCATCCTCTGAACGTCCCAAGCACCACTGAGGATATCGAGAAATACTCGGAGTACCTCAACTCTCTCGTAATTTTTTGTATCCTTTTTACTTTTTCTCATGCAGACATTCCTGTCCTGAGGGTGAAGTATCAAATTCCTGATTCGGTTAGAATTCAGGCCCCAGGACTTGAGGAGAGAGCTTGTTAATAGACTAAGGGAGGCCTATTTTTATGAGTCCTCATTCGAGCATGGGAAGAGGTTCCCAGTTGACGATTATGTAAGGGAGCTGTTGGTTTTCATGGACCTAGCCTCTGCCTAAGTTAGCCTAAACATGTGGTCTTGTTTAATAGGATCGGTGCTAATGTTTAAGGCCATTTCTGCTTGGAGCCATGACATAACCATTGAGGAATTCATCACCCTCTTATAGCCCAAGGACAGCAGTATAAAAAAAGGGGTTCTCAGTTGTCCTTCTAGGTTGGGGGCCTAAAAAATCATTCGAGGCCCCCCTGACAGCATTCCACACTAGAAGTCGTATTTTTTCCAATTTTTGGTTTCAGCTAAATGATTGAACTTCCCTTCATTTTTTTCTTTTTTAGTTAATGAGAAGAGGCCCGAGCTAGTAAACTTGGCTTGGATTGAAAAGGCTAGAGATTACTTCCTCAAGTGCTACGTAGATATGGCCTATGTCCAGGGATGCTATGGAGATATGGGCTAAGTTCCAGGCCTTCTAACATAGACCCCAACATTATGACAGTGGAGGATCTCATGTCCCTGGATGTGCTACTGTCCTCCGAGCACAATGACCCAGGGCTGAAGTCCTCAAGGGCCGCCAAGAAAGGGACCAGTGACTAAGGCTCTTGGGGACCAGAGGTCACTGAAAGTGCTAGGACTGAATGATGTAGTTCATAGATGGAGGGCTTAGAACGAGCCGTTTGAGCTTAATGGGGGTTTAAGCAGAGCAAAAAAGGAATGACATACCCTTTTCTGTACAGTGTTGCTTTTATGACGACATATCTGTTGGAGATGTATTTAACCCTTTTAGCCATCTTTTTATCCTCAAGCAGAGCTCCACTCGTGAGGTAGTCCAAGATGGGTTCAATCCAGCATTTGCAGACTTGTAGCGGAGCTACATATTTTTCATCAATGTCTTCAATAGCTTTGCTTTCCAAATATTCGACATGGACACTGCTAGGTGCTTTTACTGACGAGGTCAACTTGGTTAGATGGTCTGCTTTGCTATTCTAAACTTTAGCATGAGCTCTAGCCAGGTAGGCAGCCATGTGATCCTCTTTAGCTAGGTTCTGGCCTAATATTTAGCCAACACGACTGCAGAATCGTTATAGACTACCATTTGCTTTGCCTTTAGGTCCGGTCCTTTGCTATCCTTAGACCTGATATGATAACCTCATACTCCAATTCGTTGTTCAAAGCCTTGAAGAGGAACTTCAGAGCTATTTTCAATGTGTTGGCTTTAAGCTTAATGAGCACCAAACCAGCCCCATGTAAGTTGGAAGCTCCATCCGCGTGAAGTATTCAAATAGAAATTTTTAGTATCGAGTTCATTGAAGTGGTGGAACTCGAGGTACTCGAATCCGTGGGCGGCAAAAGCTTTAGTGACTCGGGGACCTAGAGCTCTTCTATGTAAGTGAATTCTACTATGAAGTCCGCCACAACTTGTCCTTTGATACAAGTCCTTGGTTTGTAAATGATAACAAACTGGCCAAGCTCCATAACCCAAATAGCCAACCTGCCTGGCTGTATAGGTTTGTCAAGGATTCTTAACAATAGTTGCATGATCAGTGAACACATCTATTGCATGGGCCTGAAAATAAAGCCTCAGCTTCTTGAAGGTGACGAGGAGGGCATAGGCCAGCTTCTCCAATCTCAGGTAATTGAGCTAGTAGCGTGCAAAGTTTTGCTAGTGTAGTAGACTAGTAGTTATGCCACGTGGCTGGATGCCTTGAGACTCTTAACCAGCATGTCATCGACAAAGACCTCCATATTCTTACCTATATAGTCTTTGAATAAAGTGTTGACCTAAAATTCACTAATCTTGTTTTAATAATAACAATAATATTAATAATGTTTAATTTAACTTGTGTAAGGTTTTAAGTATAGCCACAATCAAACAATTATCATGCGTGGAACAAAACCGACAAAACCGATGGTGAAATCAATCCTCTACAAATGTATTCCAAAATACGTTAGTCTTCTTCACTCACAACAACATAATCAAAGCAATTTTACAATGCCAAATCTATAAGAATCAAAAGCTCAAAGTAAGTGAGGAACCAAAGAAACGTTCTAAAGCACTCGAAGACTTGTTTATATTCAAAATTGAGTGAGTACCTTAGATAAATGAAAATTTTATTATTTGATGATCATATATAGCTCAAATATATCATATATCATTATTTGATTGATTGAAAACAAGTTTAAAATAAAATCCCTTTGAAAACATTATTATTACAAAAACCAATTTTGAAATAAATTCATATTAAATTCAATTGAGCTTATTTTGAGTTTTTCCGAAAATTGGTGTCTTAGAAATTTATTCTTAAGGTCTCCAAAGCATTAAAAATGATTTTAGAGCTAAATTGTAAAAGTCCAAAATTTGAGATTTTGGCTAGCTGTGACAGTACCCATCAGTTGACTGATGAGATGAGGCTTTGTCGACTGATGGACCAGAAATTAACTATTGGAGATTTGGAAAATGTTTACTTTTGACCCATAACTTTTTGTAATTATTTCAAATGGCTACAAACTGTTGCTAGCTATAAATATGAGGTTGTAGACACATTTTTAACAACTTGAATGATTATACAATCTCATTTTTCATATAGCTATATTATTCAAGTTTACAATTCAATACATTGATCATATTCTTCATTTTTGAGCTATATATTTTGATCAGTCTTGATAACTCTAGTGTGAACTTTATTTGTAATCTTCAAATACACTTAAAAGTTATTATACATTGGTGTTTATCACCAAAACAACTTATTCTTCAAATTGTGAAGGTTTTTCTCATAGTATAGTAAAAGTGCTTCTTGTGTTGAGTGTGAAAAGAAAAATCACACTTGTAGAGTATTATGAAAAGAATAACACTTGTAGAGTGTAGTGAGAAAATTACAGTTGTAGATGTTTGATTTTCACCCGTAAGAAAATTGGTTTTAGTGAAATTTTTCGGGGACACTACTCGGTGTGGACGTATGGTCTAAACCACCAAACTACGTAAACAAAACGTCGTTGGCTCATTTGGTTCAATCTCTCTAAACTCAAGCTCTCTATTTAATTGTATTTATATTTGTAGCTTACTTTTGTGATTGATTAATATACTTACTTTCTTGATATATATTGTATTAAAGTTTTATTATTTAAACTTAATTTAAAACTATTTTTAAAATTGAATTAAGTTTCAAAAACCCTATTCACTCCCCCTCTGACCTACCCATAGTGCTTATGACTCTCTAATAAGTAGTTACAGCGTTCCTTATACCAAACGGCATGGCTTTGTAACAATAGGTCCCTTTTTATGTTCATCTTCATGAGCCATTCTGACTTGGTTATAATCAGAATAGGCGTCCATGAAACTTAGCATTTCGTGGCCGGTGGTGGCGTTAATGAGCTGATCAATCTTTAGAAGTAAAAAATTGTCCTTCGGGTAAGCCTTGTTGAGGTCCTTGAAGTCTACACACATTCTCTACTTCACGTTGTGCTTCTTTACTAACATCACATTGGAAAGCCACTTAGGGTAGTGAACTTCCCAAATGAACCCAGCTTAGAGGAGCTTCTATACCTCTTATTTGACAGCAAAGTTTCTTTCTACTATAAAGGTTTTTTACTTTTGCCCCACAAGTTTGAAGGTAGGATTAGCGTTGAGCCTGTGCACTATAATTTCTAGATTCAACCCCTTCATGTCATCGTGGGAACATGCAAAGACATCGGGATTCGTCCTGAGGCATTGGGCGAGCTCCTCCTTGCCTTCGAAGCTAAGTTGGTTGCTGATTTTGAGCACCCTGTCAAGTTGTGAGGTATCTAAGATCAAGTCTTCCAAGTCCTCAATTGGCTTTCTCCAGAGCTCTTTTTCTTTGTCTCGGGGGTCCAGGGTATCGATAACCATTTTTTCAGAGCTTGCAGGTTCTTTCATGGCGGTGGGCTCTTAAAAAACTGTAGTCTCGAGCTCTAGCATGACAAAATCAGCACATCTGACTTCCTTTAAAGCCTCGAAGTGGCAATACCTAGCTTCCACTTAGTTTTCTCTGACCTCCTCAATTCCATGAGGGTTGGGAACTTTATGATTAAGGTGTAAGTATAAATAGAAGCTCTGATATCATTAAGAGTACATCTCCCCAATATGGCATTGTAATGAGGGATTTTTTAAGAACCAAGAACTCTACCATAGTTGTGACCTATTTTGGAGCTGTTCCAAAGGTGACTAAGAGCTTTATAGTCCCCAAGGATCTAGTTATCTCTCCGAAAAATCATACCAATGTAATTGTTAATGGGGTTTGGTGTTTGGTAGTAAGGCCCATGGCCTTAAGAGCACTGTAGTACATGAGATTGGAAACAGCTTATGTGTCTATAAGTATCTGGTGGACATTGTGATTACCCAACATTGCTGTTACAACTAATGGATCATCATGAAGGTACTCCACCGCATTCTTGTCTTCATCAGTGAATGTGATCTCCGTCATTTCATACTTCACCATTTTGGTGGGTCTGAAACTGAGGAAATCTACCTCCGAACTGGGAGATTGAGCTTGCCAGATATGAGTTTTTCTAGACCTATTGCTATTTCCATAGAAGGATGAGCCTCCTTCAATCACGAAAATTTTATTAGTACGGTCCTTACCTTTGGCCTTCGAGGGGTATCATTCTTCTTGTCAACGTATTGCCGGAGCTAACCTCTCTGAATGAGCTTTTTGATCTCTTATTATTAAAATACATTATAAATATATTTAAGATATGAGACACGTGATAATATTTTGTACGTTTAGTAAAGAAACAAAAATAATGTATATATTGTATAGCATAATAAAACAAACAAAAATAATGAACATTGATTAAAGCATAGATACTCCATATAGAATCATTGTATCTAAGTAGTAATATCATATATTACTACTTGCTCGATACACTCAGACCCGTACATGATACGTATTAAAATTTACAGCATTTACTTTTTTATAAATATTTTATAAATACTAATAAAATACACTAAATGCATTTAAAATATGACACACAGATATAATAATATTTTATAAGTGTAATAATAAAGAAGGGTTAATTCATTAATACCAGCCTGAAAAACTGTGTTGCACACGTCACGAGTCTTGGTTAGTGATAGCTGGAGGTAGTACGTCAGCCTTATGAGGAGGAGACCCGTTTTTAATGCTCTCCGGCATTCCACAGAACATGAATTGACGACGCACTGAAATTTGATTAGATTTTTATTATTAAATTATTTTTAAGTTTTATGCATGGAGGGGTGCAAGGAAATTTCCTAGGTAGGCTTTTTGGCATTCGACGAAACTTCGCTCTGAGCGAAATTGAATGCTTTCGATCCATGGTTCAAAGTTCTAGTTTTTGAGGTTAATTCGGTCATTTAATTTTTAATTTAAATATTAGTATTGGTTTTAATTTTAACAATATGAATCAATTTATTATTTAAAAGACATAAAAAATTACAAAAAAAATATGAAAAAAATTTAAAGTATGAGATTAATAAGATGAATAAATTAAATAAATATATATAATAATATTATCTAGTACAAATTATATATCATTCATTAAAAGACCATCATCTGTTGCACTTATTAATAAAATATTACATCATAATTCAATAAATATATAACAATACAATCTTATAAAGTACAAATATTTTAAATATAAGTTCAATTAGGCCTAGAATAATGATATATATTTTAATTATCATCATTATTCAAATACTCCAGTGATAAGGAATAAGGATATAAAGGAGGATAGAAATTAGCATTTGTAGGGTGAAGATGAGAGGAATGACTAGATTACCTATAATCAGAAAATTCTGATTTGCCATGGTAATGATAGTACCCAAATTCCCAATAATCACTACTACTTAAAGATTCATTATAATACGTTTCACGATCACTTCTATAATAACCATAATGAGTAGCAATATTATTACTTGAACCCCTACTACTAGCATAATCTTATACAGAACATCTATAACTAGTGCCAAAATCATAACTAGATATTCTACTTCCGGAGATGCTATGTTTACGACTATCATAATTATAGACGTATCCATGTCCACTATAATAGTGTTGACTTAAGTTTAAGCTCTGCAGTTGATCATCAATGCACCGATAATTTTGTGAATGAAAATCATAGTCACTAGAATACTCATTATAACTAGGGAACATAATTAAATTTGCTAGATCCTTACTCTGCTCACTTATTCCAGGTCGATATTTGAGGTCTGTGTCTTATGTGGCATAATAATTATCATCTATGCGCCATGACATACCACCATCATGTTGGTTATCAGTATTAGGATTGTAAGCACCACCTCTACCACCACTATTGGTAACTCGTACAGCACTACTACTTAGCCCTCCTCCACCTCCACCATTATTATTATCATCATCATCATCATTATCATCATCATCATCATCATCCCCTCCGTTATTATCGTCTTTGTCACTTGAGAAAATGGTAGGTCTTTGAGGTTGCTTTATTTTTTTTTTACTTATTTTTCGTTTCTTTTTCTTCTTTCCCTTCTTATGATTTTCTCTTTTTTAGGATTAAGCCAATTTAATTAAATAAAGACTAATAAATTACTTTAGAACAATTGAATAAATTAATATTTTTTAATAGTAGCTAATTTAATTAAACCAATATTAACAAATTATTTTGGAACAAAACAATATTTTTTTTCAAAAAATACCAATTTACACTTTAAGTCTCTAAAGTCCAACATGGAGTAACTTTTTTTGTTTGTTTTTACTTTAGTCACTTTATTCAATTATTTAACATGGAGTGAAATATCGGCGAAATATCGGCAACTCAATGTGATTTCGGTAAAATATCGGTGATATTTTAAAATGCAGCGATTTTAATTATATCGGGTCATAATAGCGGTTCGACACCCCCTATTCTAACTCGGTATCGGCCATCTCGGATCGGTTTCGGCCGATACTTTGAACCATTATTCGATCTTAATTTTGAATAAATCTACTTTTAAACACCCCCTTATATCTCACAAACACCCCCCTCAATTAACATATTTACTCTAAGGTAAAAAAATTAATCTATCAATTTATTCATAGGTAATAAATTAATCACACTTTAAATCACCACCATTACATCTCACTATCTCCTCATTTTGGCCGAATTTATTCCATTTACTCTACCTACATCAGGAGAGTAAACAGCATATGTTCTCTCCACATGAATAAAGTTTAACTTTAAAATTTTCCGGTGGGCTTAAAAGCCAGCCTCCCCATTTCAACCGAATTTTTTTCATTTACTCTTCTCACATCAGGAGAGTAAATATTATATGTTCTCCTCACATCAAGAAACTTTAAGATTAATTTATTATCTATGGATAAATTGATAGATTAATTTTTTTAGTTAAGGTTAATTATGTTTTTGAAGTATGTGATTAATTTTAATTAAGGTTAATTATATTTTTAATTACATATTTTATATAAATTACTTAAAGTAAATAGAAAAAGTAAATAGGGGATGTTAGTGATTAAAAAATTATATTTAAAAAATATTTGATAGATAAAAAGTATTAGTGAAAAAAATAAAAATTATAAATAATCTCACCCGTTTTTAATGCTGTCCGGCATTCCACAGAACTTGAATTGACGACACACTGAAATTTGATTAGATTTTTATTATTAAATTAATGGGAAAAGTGTCAGGTTTTTTCACAATTCAATCACATGTTTTCTTTCAAAAGTGTTTTCTTTCAATCATGTTACTTTTGGATGTAATGTCACTAATATATATAAAATGTAATTTGACAAAAAAAAAAAAAAAAAAAAAGGAAACACATCGTCAAAAAGCAAAAACTCAACAGAACTTGAATTGGGACACACTGAAATTTGATTAGATTTTTATTATTAAATTATTAATAAAAAGAAAAAGGAAACACATCGTCAAAAAGCAAAAACTCAACAGAACTTGAATTGACGACACACTGAAATTTGATTAGATTTTTATTATTAAATTATTAATAAATTACATTTTATATATATTAGTGACATTACGATCCAAAAGTAACATGATTGAAAGAAAACACTTCTGGAAGAAAACACGTGATTGAATTGTGAAAAAACCTGACACTTTTCCCATTAATTTAATAATAAAAATCTAATCAAATTTTAGTGTGTCGTCAATTCAAGTTCTGTGGAATGCGGAGAGCATTAAAAACGGGTGAAACTATTTACCACCTTTATTTTTTTAATTAATATTTTTCATTTCATAAATATCTCTTAAATATAATTTTTGATCATTAATACCCCCTATTTATTTTTCTTATTTACTTTAAGTAATTTATATAAAGTATGTAATTAAAAATATAATTAACCTTAACTAAAATTAATCACATACTTTAAAAACATAATGAGTTGTAATATTATTATTTGATCTCCCACTCAGGGTTGGCTTGAGCAAAATTGATACCCCAAGCGAAACACTATGTACACGAAAAATGGGGCCATGTATCATTGTTGTCTTCTTCAATAAAATAATCTTAAAATCATAATAATTAATAATTTAAAATCAAATAAATCCAAAAACTAAAACCAAATAAAAAATAATAATAATAATAATAATTAAGACAACAATTAACATAAAATTAATAGATAAATCTTCGAGTTTGTAACAAAAATATACAAAACAATCCCAGCACAATCTAATAGCTTATTCTTCGTGCTTTTTGAAGTGCGAAATTAGTAATTACATTACTACAATCAATGATACCTAACACTCTTTTTTCAATAGATAACATCCCTAACCCACTTAATATATCTTCTGACATTGTTGATCGAAGATAATTTTTTATCAACTTCAACTTTGAGAAACTTCTCTCTGCAGTAGCAACTGTCACTGGTATAGTCAGTAAAACTCTATAAGCTACCCAAGTATGTGGGAAACAAATATGCATATCTTTTATATACCCCAAAACTTTAATTGCTTTCGTTGTGCCTTCAGGTAATGATTTTCTTAGCAATTGTAGTTCTGAAAACAACTCGACCGCATTAATATCACCGTCATCTCCATGTTTCAAAGACTTTCCAAGGGTATCACAAGAACGCATCAACTCCTCATCGCTTAAAGTCTTTAGCTTACTCAAATTAAACACGAATCCAAAAGTCTTTTCATATTTTTGAAATTGTTCAAATCTACTATTAAGTGAAGAAATAGCATTATCAACAACTAATAAGAAATACGTGACTCTAAATGCATTTTCTACAGACTCTATTTGCTCATCCCTTGTGTTCTCATCAAAAAATTTCTTTTTGGTACGAGTACGTGTCTCACGAAACTGGGATTCAATATTTAATTCAAGGGCAATCTTTTCAGCTTCAATTTTGGCTTTCTCAAACCCTTCTTCTCGATATTCTTCAAAAAAAATAATGAGACATTTTAAGAGATTTATAGCCACGTCCATATTCATATCTCTTTGTTGAAGTACTTTGCTAACTTTGTTAACCTTATTTAATATCTCATACCAAATAACCATGCCAACAAGAAAATCAAAGTTCATTTCATATTCAGATAAGGACTTGGCATCACTCACAGTGCTAGCATCATTACTATGTTTCGACAAATGCTCCAATGCTTGCTTTATTTGTGGTGCTTGAAATTTGATTGCTCTAAGGTGTTCTTGCATTATTGGATCAAACTCCGCAATCATATTAATAATCCTTAAAAAGTTTCCATTTTGCTTGTCATCGATTTTCTCATTATCTCCACGGAAAGCTAAGTTACAACTAGCAAGGGTTTTAACAACCACCATAATTCTTGAGAAGCATCAATTGTAACCATTTTTTTTAGTCTTACTTCCGCTTCCGTCCAAGATGTCATGCTATGAATATGTTCATTGCTCGTTTCATGATTCATAAGTCTACAATACACATTATTCCAATCATTATACCCTTGAGCCGCAGTAGTTAAAGGACTTGACAACCCCCCTTTTCTAAATAATACACAACAAAAACAAAATACCTTATTCTTCGACAGTGAGTAAACTAACCACGGCCTATCATATTTTTTCCCATTTGCCAAACACCGAGTATATAATTTGTCACTAAAGTTTCGTTTTTTTATCAACCGGATATGTAAGACCACTCACTCTTACAGGACCTCTCTCAACTAGTAAATCTATTTCTTTTTGAGAAATATGTACTTTCCAATTTCCCGGGTCATTTAAATCATCTACATTAATATTCACATTATCATCATTTACATTCTCATTCCTATTTTCACCATCAACATTTACATTATCATCATTTACATTCTCATTTCTATTTTCACCATCAAGATTCACATTTTCATCATTTGCATTCCTATTCACATTTTCAATATCAACATTTGCATTCTCATCTAAAATATTCACATATTCATCATTCACATCCATATCCATATCCACATTCACATTATCTTCATTTGAAAGTGAAGGAGTAGGTTTTTTTTAACATACCTATCCATGGAACCGGCAATTGATTGTATAACCAACTCTTTTCTTTTTTGAATTTTTCTCTTTTTGCTTCTCGAATCTTGTATCCGCTTGCCCGACATTGTAAAACTAATCAAAGAAAAAATTTACAATTACCATCAATGACAATAAATACACCTAATATTATACAAGAAATATCATAAATAATAAATTCTAAATAATTTTAAATCCTAAATAATCATAAAATCAATATCATGCTAAAATCTAAATGTACCTATTGGCAAAACTAGTATAGAACTTGATTAAACTAAAGTCTAAACTAGATTTAGCAAAAATAAACCAACAAATAAATATCATGCTAAATAATTATAAATCAAGAAATATGGAATAAAAACAATAAATAATCAAATAATCAACAATCAACAAATCAATATCATACTAATTGCTAAATAATTAAAAATCAAGAAATATGAAAGAAATAGAAAAGAGAAAATAAAAAATTAAAAAATTAGGGCTTAAGAATCTTAACCTTGGTTAATAAAATTGGTGCCCTTGGTGGACTTTTGAAGGCGTGCATAAAGCTTTGGAGGTGAAAAGGTGGACGGTTGAGCCGTGGAGAGGAGAAAGAAGGAGCCGTAGAGAGGAGAATTGGAGAAAGAAGGAACAAATGGAGAGAAACTGAGAAAGAACAGAGCACTAGAGCAGAAAGAAGGAACAGAGCACTGCCTGCTGTCTGCCTCCTTTTGACATAGTTTTTTTTTTTTTTCAAACTTCCCCCTCAACTTTAATTCCTTACAATTCGCTACCTAAACTTTTTTTTTTTTTTTTTGGTGCCCCTCCCCATATGGGGCCCTAGGCAAATGCCTTTGTTGCATGGCACTATAGCTGGCTCTGCTCCCACTACTAGCATAATCTTATACATTACCTCTATAATCAGTGCCAAAATCATAACTAGATATTCTACTTCTGGAGGTGCTATGTTTACGACTATCATAATTATAGACGTATCCATATCCACTATAATAGTGTTGGCTTAAGTTTAAACTCTGCAGTTGATCATCAATGCGCCGATAGTTTTGTGAATGAAAATCATAATCACTAGAATACTCATTATAACTAGGGAACATAATTAAATTTGCTAGATCCTTACTCTGCTCACTTATTCCAGGTCGATATCCGAGGTCTGTGTCTTATGTGGCATAATAATTATCATCTATGCGCCATGACATACCACCATCATGTTGGTTATCAGTATTAAGATTGTAAGTACCACCTCTACTACCACTATTGGTAACTCGTACATCACCACTACTTAGCCCACCTCCACCTCCACCATCATCGATCATCATCATCATCATCATCCCTCCGTTATCATTGTCGTTGTTACTTCAGAAAACGGTAGGTCTTTGAGGTTGCTTTATTTTTTTTCTTGCTTATTTTTCGTTTCTTTTTCTTTTTTCCCTTCTTATGATCTTCTCTTTTTTATGATTAAGTCAATTTAATTAAGTAAAGACTAATAAATTACTTTAGAACAATTGAACAAATCAATATTTTTTTTAATAGTAGCTAATTTAATTAAACCAATATTAACAAATTATTTTGGAACAAAACAACATTTTTTTTTCAATAAATATCAATTCACACTTTAAATCTCTAAAGTCCAACATGGAGTAACTTTTTTTTTGTTTGTTTTTACTTTAGTCACTTTATTCAATTATTCAATATGGAGTGAAATATCGGCAAAATATCGGTGAAATATTGACAACTCGATGTGATTTCGGTAAAATATAGATGATATTTTAAAATACGGCGATTTTAATCATATCAGGTCATAATAGCGATTCGTCACCCTCTATTCTAACTCGGTATCAGTCATCTCGAATCGGTTTTGGCCGATACTTTGAACCATTATTCAATCTTAATTTGACCACTCTTTTTTCTTTCAAAAACCTAACAAGTTGGTGCCAATGTTTTTCTAACGTGTTGATGTTTTATTTATTCTCGTAATAAAAAAACTATGGGCTCAAATTTATTACAAAAGTAAAGAATATATTAATAAAGTTGAATGGCCGGTAACATTAAAATAATGGGGCCATTGTTAATATTGGAACATATTTTCTTTAGATTATTACTTGCATATAAAAACGAGTTGAAGTATATTATTTACACAACTGTTACAAGTACACTTGGCTTGTATACGTCATAGTAGTGCAAATGCAGAAGGGGAAGATAACCGTTCATATATCTTTGTTCAAATTTTGGTGGTGTTATTATCGAAATAATTAAAACCATCGCTTTCCTTTAATTTCACTAAAAATCACTATGAAAATTAGATATCGAATAAAATATATTGATTGAGTAATCAAACCTTTCCCAGAAGAGTACGTGGTTAATTAGATATGAACTTATTTAATCTTTACTAGAAGTAAATCAAACTTCAATTAAAATTCCTTAAGAGATAAGTGTACTCTTACAAATTTTAAAATTAAATGTGAGTTCTAAAAAAATTTGTGTTAAAATTAGATTTTATAGGTGCGTTTACTACCGTCCAATATCAACTATGTTACTTTTGGATCGTAATGTCACCAATATATATAAAATGTAATTTGAAAAGAGAAAAAAAAAGGAAACAAATCGTCAAAAAGCAAAAACTCAACAGAACTTGAATTGACGACACACTGAAATTTGATTAGATTTTTATTATTAAATTATTACTAAGTTTTATGCATGGGTGGGTGCAAGGAAATTTCCTAGATAGGCTTTCTGGCATTCGACGAAACTTCGCTCTGAGCGAAATTGAATGCTTTTGATCTTTATTTGACTACTCTTTTTTCTTTCAAAAACCCAACAAGTTGGCGCCAATGTTTTTCTAACGTGTTGATGTTTTATTTATTCTCGTAGTAAAAAAAAATATGGTTTTAAATTTATTACGAAAATAAAAAATATATTAATAAGGTTGTAAGGTCAACAACATTAAAATAATGGGGCCATTGTTAATATTGGAACGTATTTCTTTAGATTATTATTTGCATATAAAAACAAGTTGACGTATATTATTTACACAACCATTGTAGGTGAGGTTCGCAACGGGCATTCAAACTCAAACAACTTAAGCAAGTCAAAAAGGGATATTGAGTATTATTTGATCAATATCCAATATTTTTTAATTTTTTTTTGTATTTTACAATATAAAATGTATTTTTAACAATAAAAAGACCAATTTAATTAATAATTTCGCATTCACTCAAATTTGTTTAGGTCGAGCCAGAAGGATACCAATTATATGGAATTGAAGCGATTGATTATTTATCTATTTTTACTTTTATGAAGGATATCACTAATTAGTTTAGGTTCAGCCGGAAGAATACTATTTGTATAGAAGCGGAGACAATATATTATGGGGTTATCCTTGATATATTTGAGCCAGAGGACACGTCATTCAAAACAATTAAATTTCATTGCAATTGGGTGAGAGTTGATGCAAAGATTAATAGTTGCAAAATCGATCCTAACTCGAACTTGGTGAAGATTGTAGGGAATTAGGGCAGTAATCATGCATCGCATACACTAATTTATGCACTAATCATTAAACCCTAAGATCTATACTGTTCAATAAAAATCGATAGAAGACATACCTTGTATGAGATTCGAATTAAAAGTGATGAACACGGTGGACAGAACCTTCTGTTGTTGTCGTTCTAGCGTTGAAAATACAACGCCTCTACGGTATGCACACACGAACGAGATGTGATCCTTGCTTGGTGTACTAGCGCCTTTAGAGTTCTCACACCTATTTCGTACTCTGCCTCTTTTTCTCTCTTAGACGGCCAAGAAGAACAACGGTCCCTTTTAAAGGGGAAACCTAGTGAGAAACCCTAAGCAACAAAACGAATTAGGCCCAAGTCCAACTTGGCCCGTTTTTAATTCGTTTTGATCCAACTCGTTTTTGGTGTGCGACCCTGTAGGTTTATACTCTTTGGCAGTATAATTAAAAGCCCGTTTTATTATACGAATAGTAAGCGGTCTCTAATAAAACATTACTATTACCCAAAGGATATAATGGTCAAAACGACACAACCTTAAATTGATATTCCACATATTAACTCCTTTTGTCAATCAATATCTAGATTGAACACAAGACTAGGCAAGTGTCATTCTTGTATAGTTCAATCTTTATTTCTTGATCTCTAAGTATAATTAATCTAAAACAAATGACATCTCATTTGTGCATGGCCATGTAAATATTAATTATACTTATCAAGGGGCCCAAAGATATCTCTCTCATTATATGAGAGTGACAAATTCCATCTTGATCAATCACATACCTCTACATAGTTCATAGTATGCTCGATCATCATCTTTATAATTACTCGGTCAAGAGCAACGTTTGATAATGTCTGACATGCTAATCCCTATATTGGTAACTATGGCGATCTCAGGTCTGAGGATAATACGATATCACAAATGGGGAACATCACTGATGACATTATATAACACTCCTCGCAGTGTCCCCAAAGCGGGTCGGTCCAATACTTTATTCTCCAACAAGTATTAGTGTGTTCAGCTTGATATCTCCATATCCATGACTTGTGGAACATAGTTATCAGCTGACCCATACTCTAATCATTATATCAATGTGATCCTAGGTTATTGATACATGATTAGGGACATCTAAATAATATTATTATAACATTACTAGTATCCCACAATCAAGTCACGTACTTGATGAACTAGTATTAATATATATTATTTACAAGAGAATATAAAGTAAAATGAAATAAACTTTATTAATAACAATAAGCATAAGATATTCATGTACAAATCATAATCTATGAATAATCTTAGGACATATCTCTTTCAAAGATAAACTTATAGAAGATTATGAGCGAAGACATAATTGAAGAAGAACCATTCATTCTTGCCTCTGAAGCAGTTCAACTAATCTACTCTAAAAATCTCGTAAATGATGGGTGTCCATTATTTTACATATGACAAGGAGATTGGCCAAAATAGTAGACAAACTGGAGGTCCCTATTACGTATGTGTCCGTTCTCAAGGACAATGAAAATCTAAATAATTTTATGAAAGACTTATAGTTAAAGTGTAATATTGCACAACTTGTTTTTGTAATATGAAGAGTACGCTTTTGTAATAGATTATGTGTTCCCGGTTGCTAAGTACAAATTTCTTTTACTTGAACATTGTTCTGTTAGTAAAGGTTAATTTGTGGTAATTAATCAGTTTTTCAGTTTACTATATGGATGCAAGTTGATCAAATTATGTTTTTACTTTAATCCAATGCTACTTCTTTGGTTTTTTATGCATTAACTCTCAAGCATAAGCTATAGAGTCGGTCACTCTTTAGACTATCTCAGTTGCTAGGTACATATTTGTTTGACTCATCGTGAAGCTTAATTTAAGTTAATTAATCAATTTTTAATTTTACTAAGTGTTTATTAATTTATAATTTTATAGTGCTACTTTAATCTAGTGGGGATACAGTATATATTGACTTAAAGAATACACAAGTCTAGAAAGAGGAATACATAAGCTGAGCAGGTGATACACCTAAATTGGCTAATTAGACTTACTTAGCCGAACATAATAAACAAGATGATGAAGACCGGCCAATGATGGCTAGTCAACTGGGAAAGGAAAGTTGAGTCAGATAATATATGATGAAAAAAGTTCATATTCATAGTGTGAATAGGGTTAGGAACAAATGTTAACTTGGAATCAAATTTAACCTTTATTTTAATTTCCATAGCTCACTAACCCTAGTCTACACCTTATTATATACTTATAAATTAAAATTGATTAATTAACTTAAATTAAGCTTCACGAACAGCGATTGAGTCAAACAAATATGTACCTAGCAATTGATCAGATAGTCTAAAGAGTGACCGGCACTATAGCTTATGCTTGAGAGTTAATGCATAAAAAAACAAAGAAGTAACATTGGATTAAAGTATATAATTTGATCAAACTGCTTCCACATAGTAAAATAAAAAACTGATTAATTACCATAAATTAACCTTTACTAACAGAACAATGTTCAAGTAAAAGAAATTTGTACCTAGCAACCGGGAACACATAATCTATTACAAAAGCGTACTCTTCATATTACAAAAACAAGTTGTGCAATATTACACTTTAACTATAAGTCCTTCATAAAATTATTTAGATTTTCATTGTCTTTGAGAACGGACACATACGTAATAGGGACATTCAGTTCGTCTACTATTTTGGTCAATCTCCTTGTCATATGTAAAATAATGGACACCCATCATTTACGAGATTCTTAGAGTAGATTAGTTGAACTGCTTCAGAGGCAAGAATGAATGTCTCTTCCTCAATTATGTCTTCGCTCATAATCTTCTATAAGTTTATCTTCACCAAGTTCGAGTTAGGATCGATTTTGCAACCATTAATCTTTGCATCAACTCTCACCCAATTGCAATGAAATTTAATTGTTTTGAATGTCGTCTCATCTGTCTTAAATATATCAAGGATAACCCCATAATATATTGTCTCCGATTCTATACAAATAGTATTCTTTCAGCTCAACCATTGCCGCCTCTTCTTCTTCTTCTTCATCATCATCACCACCACCATTGCCGCCAGCACCTCCACCATTGTTGCTACCATCACCATCCAAATCATCATCCATCTCCAAAAGAAGTAGGATACTTATATTTTTGTTATTCCTTTACGTTTTCTTTCATTTATAAATCATTTGATACAAACAAACGAGAAAAAAAAAAACAACAACGAAGAATGTGTACTCGGTTCCTAAGAAACAAGTGTTGTTCATCATACTCAGCCGAAAGGAACCGAGTAAAGTATAGCTTACTCGGTCCTAAGGAACCGAGTTAGGCTTTGGGTCATTTTTTCAATTTTACATGGTTCCTTAGGACCAAGTGACTTGTACTTTACTTGGTTCATTTCAGCCGAATATTATGAACAACACTCGATTCTTAGGAATTGAGTAAACCTTCATTCATGACAAAACATTCTTTTGACGTTGTGTGTGCATTGGTGAAACTTTTTTTTAACCAATAACAGAAAAGTTCAAGAGAAAAAAGAGTGGAACGACTAGATTGTCAAAGAAAAAGTTAGAAGATTGAAGATGATATTTGTGGGGTGAGTGATGTGATTTGTTTTTTTGAATTGTAGAAAGAGTGGAATGCTTAATTCCAAACGGAACTTTTGAAAAATGCTTAATGGCAATGTGTTGATTTGTAAAAGAAGAAGATTGAAGATGAGAGAGAGTGGAGTGTTTTTTAGATGAATGTTAATTAATCCTAAAATTAAATGTGGAGTGTTGGAGTGTTAGAGAGTTAAATGGCGTATAGTAACCCCCTTAATAAATTAACCCTTCTTTATTATACGTACAAAATATTAGCATATCTGTATGTCATATCATAAATGTATTTATAGTGTATTTTAACCGTATTTAAAAAATATTTATTAAAAATTAAATGTAGGAAATTTTAATACATATCATACACATATCCGAGTGTATTGGGCAAGTAGTAGTGTATGATACATATTGAATATGGATACATCGATCTCATACGGAGTATCCGTGCTTTAACCAATGCTCATAATTTTTGTTTGTTTCTTTATGATATACAGTACATGCGTTATACAGTAGCATATATATATATATATAAATCATACGCTAAGGCCTCGTTTGATTCAGATATTAAGATCAGTGGGATTAATAATATCAGTATTAATAGTACTGGACTATTAATCCTGGTATTAATTTAATACCAATACCTTATTTGATTCATGCAGTATTAATACTGGGATATCCCATGATGATGTTAATACTATATTTGGTTCTGTAATTCGTATACGGAATTATATTTTGAAATAACAAAAAAATGATAATAATAATAATAATAAGAGGAGAGGGGTTGGTCAAGTGGTAGGCAACCTCCACCATTGTCTTAAGGTCAAGAGTTTGACTTATTGGAGTGAGTGGGGGTTTTTCTTTGTTTGTAAGATTAAGGGAGAGACTTAGACCTTCATTAATTTAAAATAATAATAATAATAATAATAATAATAATAATAATAATAATAATAATAATAATAATAATAATAATAATAGATAATGAGTTATAAGGTCTCGCTCTATAATGTTTTATAACACCAAGGACGAACTCATGTTTAATAAAAGGAAATAGTACTAATTTCATAATTTGGTTTTGCAATAATGACACTTTTTATAATATTAATATATTTTAAGGAAAATGATAAATATTGATAGACAAAAATACCCCTAATATGAACATCTCTTAATTAGTACACATAGTGCAAAGTAGCATGATTTATCCATTCCCACCACAAGAAGAATGGTTACAGTAGACAGTAGACTACCAACAAGCTCTAAATAATGTCAAAAAGCAAAAATGGCCCTCTACTTTCCCTCAGCTTGGCCTCCTCCATCACTAATCAAATCTCGTTCCTCTGCCTCCTTCTCTCTTATCATCAAATGCCACGCTGCCACTCCCTCCACATTCCGCATCTCTCCACCGCCCGTTATTTCTTTACCGAAAAACCCTAACGCTACTCCTCCTCCTCCTCCCCCTCCCCCTCCCTCCTCCCTCCTTGACCTGAGCTCTCCAATGCTCTCACTTCGAATCGTACGCCATTCCCTCTTCCCCTCCCACTTTCTTTATCATATATCTATATCTATATCTACATCTACGTGGTAATTGACATATATTATGTTGCTGCTATTTGTTTATCTATTTAAATGGGCAGGTGTTCTGGTTGTACTCAGGAATTCAATCTCCACCGTCCCCTTATACTCGACCAGGTCACCTCCTACTTCAACAAATTCTGTAACACCCCGTTCTTAAATCTCAAGCTTAGCGCGTTCAAAAATCATGAGTAAGGCGATTTCGAGCTCTGAATAGTGAAGTATTATTCTGAAAGGAGCGACAGGGTTGTTAGAATGTCCATAAGTCATTTCGGATGGTTCAAATTAAAATCGGGATGTAAATTTCAAGTTTTCAATTTACCCGACTTCATAATTTTTGGTTAACTTGAAGGAAGCGTAACTCCTTCGTTCCTTGTCAGACTGAGTTTTTATTCGCGTGGTACCCTAGATTTTTAGGCAATCTACAACTTTTCAGTCAAAGGCAAATTCGGACTTCTACTAGGTCAAAATTGAGCGTGAAAAAGGTTAATCGCTATCAGTTGTTCATTCGGTAACGCGTTGACTTCATCGAATTTTTGAGAATTATTTGTTCAGAATTTGGGGACACTTTCTTCTATGAAGTTGTAGAACTCCGAATAATCTTTCCGTGGACATAAAGATCACTTCAATCAGACTTTCGAGTGAGAAGTTATGATCGCCCAAAGTTCAGCGCTACAACTTCCCCACGCGCGAACAGTAACTGCGAGAACAACAATAGTTTATATATACACACGTGAGCTCCTTTCTTCCTCATTTCTCATTAAGCCATTGGAGAGTTCTTAGAGAGAGATGAGAGCTCATCTTTAGGGAGTGTTTGAGAGATAATTTGACATCCATCATCCATACACTAAATTACTACATAATTAACACCAAACCATCCTCCTAATACCACTATTCATTATCTTCTTCATCCTTCTTACCTCCATGGCTGCGTAAGCTCGAGCTAGGGCTTCGCTATTTGGTGTCTACGCTTCGTCAACTCAAATATAAAGCTCCTCTAAGGTGGGAATACTAGTACCAAACCCTTAATTTCAAATTATTATTGTTGTATTAGAGTTTTCTACTCAAATGGGGAATTTTTTTATATAAAAACCCTAGGTTTAATTTGTATATATAGGTTGGGTTTGTTTAAGGCTCAATTAGTGATGCAAATGAGTAGATTATCACTTATATATCATGTATCATCATTTATTATAATGCTATGAGCATTATCCTTTCACAAACACATCATACCCATATTGTAGCTAAGATTATGGATTAGGCCTAAGGGTGTTTCAGGATTGGTGCTTGAATTAGAGTTATTTATGGGTTATTAGACTTAGTTATGCATAGATAGGCCATTGGTTGCTAGCGTAAAACGTTATCCTCGCATTTATACTAAGAACCCATTTTCTAGTTGGAAGTACAACCTAAGAATTTGGAGTTTTGGGGATTATGCATAATATATGTTGAATTGTGGGTTGTGAATGGTAGAAATACATATGTATGATGTTAATAGCAAGTGTAAAGCCTTTTCCATCTGTTTTCCTTGAAAAACACTAAAGGTGACACTGTAAGTAGTAACATGAAAACACTAAAGGTGTTATATGACATTACAATCCAAAAGTAACACAATTGATGTTGGGCGGTGGTAAAACACCCATAAAATCTATTTTGACCAAAAGCTCATGGAAGTGGCCATTAACATTAATTATCCACTTGTAAAGCAATTCCTTACATCTATAAAATTACTAGTTATCATCTAATAAGGGAAAGGGACCAACGGTGAAAGAACCTACCAAAACCCTGTTTATCTATTGTTCTATCTTGTAACCACCATTATCATCATCAATATAAATACCAACACTATTACTAGGGGTGGATGTACACCAGACCAGCCATCCATGGGCCGGGGGAACTACCCTACCAAAAATCTTATGTCTCTCATGTGCGTGTGCTTGTTTCTATTTATTATCATTGCTGTAAACTTCAATTTATTTACCCAAAATTGTTGACATTACATTTAATAAATTCAAAGCATGTTTTTGCATATATAAATAATATATATTTAGTATAACACACACATATATATAGAATAATATATATACAAAATTTGGTACAAAAATATTAAAAACAATTGCATTTATAAGAATGAAATTGGAATTATATATAATAGATATAATTGTAATTCAAAAGTTATAAGAATGTAAATTCAAAATTATATAACAGATATATTTTTATTTACGTACTCTAGTAAAAATTTTTATGTAAAAGCTTGGTGTTACTTGGTTATTGTAGGAAGTAAATGCTTCCTATATTATGATAGAGGGGGGAAGCATGTGTGGAAACTCTCAGAGCAGGTCTCCAGCCATCCCTCACCATCACGAACTCAGATGTTATTTTTCCATGTATTCCATTGCATTTAATGCAGTTGTTATGCATTTAATGAAATTGAGAGAGGTTATGCACTTCCTGTAGAATTGATGGAAGTCTCACATGGGTTCGCCAACTCCTCTGACAGAGTGGTTATGCGCTATTGTCGGGTAACATGCCCAATAGATGTTGTTTCATTCGGAGACGTTCGAATGTGTAGCTAACTTGATAGGAGGCATTATTAACAGATGAAGGGACAATTAACTTCCCTCAGAAGCCTTATAAAACCCTTCTTCCCTCAGAGAAATTTTTTCATTCCTCATCTTTTACCTTTCTAAGCTTGGATCATTTTGACCGCTACGCCCAGAGCCTTAAAAACCCTTTGAGCCCTCATTTTTCTTGTATTGTACCCTTGGCTTTCACAGGTCCTTTAGGAAACACTTATAGGATATTTTAGAGTATGCCTTTATCCTTTCTTCTTAAAAGAGTTCCATACTTTGTACTTTCAACCCCTCTCCATTCCATAGTTAGGCTAATGGCCCACTTCACCAACCAAGGTCAAAATCATGAGATCCATCCCAACACAAAGCATAGCTCCTCTGTGGTAGACGCCCCCATCTCACTTACGAAAGCGAGGGTTATCAACATACTTGATTTAGATTTATTTGGATATAATTTGGTTGCTAGTTTGGCTTCTTCCACATTGACGGACGTGATGAATGAATTTTAAACGATGCGTATGGATAACCAATGCTATTAAGAAGAAAATTGGGGCCGCTTTGATCGCATCGAAAATAGCCAACAAGCTTATGAGGATGCCTTCCCCTCTATCTATCTGCACTACCAATTTCCCCAATGGCCTTAAAATGATTGATTATTTTTAATCATTACACGAGGGGGAGAAAGGTAGAAAGGCTTGCCACTTGGAGGGTAATATATTTGGTTTATGGTTTTTGAGTATTATGTTTTTTAAAGACTTGTTAGTTTCTTGTTTTTACTTCAACCATTTAGCATGCCTGGATATTGGTTGGTTTGGTTTAACTTTAACTTTGGTTTTAGTTCTTAACATTAGTAGTTTTATCTTCTAAAATTCACGCTTAATTTATAATCTTTAATTCTATAGCATGTTTAGTTACATTGTGATGATTCTCTCTACAATGCATTTCACTAGTTGAAATTGATTGCTTAATTTTGTTCATAACCAAACTCTAATCCATGCATATTTTGAGGGGGAGCATTATCAAAACTTTAAAACGTTATCAATCTTTCCCATTATCTTGTCATAATTAAAAAGGGGAAGATTGTTGAATCAATGTTTTTGTTAAAATGACTAGTCACATTAATTTCGATTATTTATCGATTATCTAATTTGCATTGTCCATTTAGGTAAAATTAATTATTTATGCAATTAGATCTTTTGAGAAAAGCTTTCACAAGTTGATTCAAGTATTCTTAAGAAATACAAGAGCTACAAGAATTCTCACAAAGATGCATAAGCATTTAAGAGCTTCAAATCAAGGTAGTCATTATCGTGTATCGGTTACGTATCGTTTTCTTAAAAAATAGTATCTCGTATCGTGTATCGTAACGTATCGTAAGATACAGTCTAAGTTAATATATTTATATATAAATTAAAAATCATTCTTCGTATAAATGTAATTATTTTCATTAATTACCCAAGTGTTTACCCCCAAAATATAAGAGAACAATTTATAGTTCTTATTTTTTTTTATATAATTTATAAGAAAGCATTGTGGAAACATAAAAATAGTTTTCTTACGCCATTTTACTGTCAGATTTTTTAGTTTAAGGGCAAAGTGCTAAATAAAAATAATTTGGGGGAATATTGTAACTTAATAAAATTAAAAAGTCTTTCCCTTAATAGAGTTATGTCCAAATACTAACTTAATGAGTTAAGAAATAATAAATAAACAAAAGTTTTTTTTAAAAAAAAAAACACAAAACAAAACAGAAGTTTCATTAATTTAATGGACCCATAGTAATTTTGTAAATATTTGAATCAGATTCAAATAACTTTTTTTTTTTGCTTCGGATTTCTCTATTGGCTTCTCTTAATCTCTTTCATTCACTCCCTTCATGCTTGAACTTGGTATTTTCTTCTGATTCACTTCTTGAACTCAATTTAGTTCCGAATTTGACTGAGAATAACTAATCCAGGGGGAATTTGCTTATGGGTTCGTTCTTGTTCGTTTTTAACATGTAAAAAGGTTAAAATGCACTAGAAACAAATATATTATCATGTTTCATGATTAAAAATCAAATCTTAACAATTTCATATAATTAAAATCAAATTCATGCATATTAAGCCATTTAAATATCTATAAAAATACAATATTTTAGCTTAATAATGATATAAATTGAAGATATACTCATCAAATTCTCCCCATTCAGCATGATTTTCTCCATATCATTAATATAGGTCTTGTATTTATCTACCCCATGTTTTGGTACGCGAAAAGTACGTGACCTATATTTTTTCACACATATAGCAAATGTTGTTTGGTTTATTATGATTTAAGTGCTTCTTGAATTTTATATTAATTTTTACACTTGTAACCACCTTTTTTGGGACAATTATTATTTTTACCAATAGTAAAGGAAAATTATTATCCGCCTTTTCTGGTGGGATTATTGCACCTATTTTCTTGACCTATATTTTAATAAAAGTTGGCACTTTCTTCAGAAATTGCCTTAGAATTAATTATATTAATTGTCCTAAAATTATGATTTCATCAATATTTGATTGTTTTATTATAATATAAGGGGGCAATCAACTTGCCTGGGCATTTGAAAAACAATATTAGAGTACATATAGATTTAATTTATTCATTACGAGTGTTTGGCATGATGACTATCTTCTGGTGGTCATACTCATCCTTTCGGAATTGGTAAAGACCTAATAAATCTTTTTTGGGTATGTGTAAATTAATGACGTAGAAAGTTGAGAATTGATACTTTGTTTTATGAGACTTTAGTCTCAAAAGAAACTGTGAATTGCAGTTTTTTATTAAAATAAATATGAAATTTTGGGTTCATAAGAAATAATAAAACTTTCTAATTTTATCAACAACTTTGGGTTTAAAAATTTCTGGCATTGTATATTGATCTATTATATTTACAATAATTTATTTCACTATTTAGAGCAATTATAAATAAGGGGTAGAATACAAGAATTATTAAGTTCATATAGGAAATAATATAACAACGACTTGCTTATATATAGTTACATATAATTCTAATTAAATAAGAATGTAATAGTACATGGGACTTCAGGCCCAAATTTAGATTATCAAATTCATAGGACTTTAAGACAATATCTTTTTATATTAAAACTTTAGATTTAACTTTTGAGGTAAATTGTTATTGGAACTTCATGTCCAAATTTATAATTAGAGAATTTCAGGTCTCTAAATAAAATAGAAACTTTTGGCCCCAAATATAAATCATGAATCTTAGAGTGGAGAATAATGAATGGAGAATTTTTAAATCTCAAATATAAATTATGGAACTTCAGGTTTAGATTATTTAGAAAATCATAAATCTAACCTATATGAAAAGATTGAAAAATTATGGTGCCTGATTTTGAGCTGGCCTTCAATAAGAAAAAAGATAGATTTTAAACTATGGTGGCATGCTTTTGCATCACCGGCCTTCAAAAAGAAGAACTTTTTTTTTAATTATTGTGACCTACTTTTGCGATAGCCTCCAATTTAATGTAGACTAGTTGTGGTGATAATGTGTTAAAATAATAAAGAGAGAAAGAAGAGAATAAGAAGGATCTTCTTATTCAACTAATATATAATATGGGTAGAGGTTAACTCTATTTATATTAAGAAATAACTTCCTCACTTTTATATAAAATCAACGTGGGACAAATTACACTATATATAATATTGTGTAATTTCCTCATTCATAACCTGTATCTTTAAATATTATATATGAACATCCATGTATTAATATTTTATAATGGAAACATTGAAATTTTGCTAATAATTTTGATATATATATATATATATATTTGTGTGCGTATGTATGTATGTATATATGTAAAGAGAGAAATTAGGACTTGGTGAAATATGGGCTGTATTATTTTTTTTTTTAATTTTGAAAGGGGCAGGATGGTAATAGATAGGAATTATTTGGTTGAGTATTATGATTAATTAAACTATATTTTGAAAAAAAGTGATGGGGTGAGAAAAATGTTTTGGTTGGTACAAATAAGAACACCTTAAACACTCCCTTCCAGAATTTAATTAAAGATATATTTTAATACCTCTTTGTTTATCACAAACACTCTTTTCTATTATCCAATATTAGGCGAGTGCTTAGCAATACAATCTCCCTATTTGAGTCAAGTTTATGTTAGTGCAGCCACCTTTCATTAGGCATGCTTTATTTGAAAAATAGACGACACTTCATTACCTGATGTTAGGCAAATTCTTACCAACAAATTCTCCACATGTGAGCCGAATGTGGGACTGCACCCACCTTAATTTCTTTAGGCGAGCCTTAGAGGTGTTAGTGATTATAAATTTACTATTGAAAGGCATTTGTGACTAACGCGCCGAAAATACTTCCGTGCTTAGGTACCCAAGTGTAGGTTGTCAAGTTATAATACTTGGTAAGTCCAAGTGTCGAACCACAAGGATAGTCGGAAAGACGATGTGGTGATTACGAGTCCAAGGCTTTGTTTAAGAGAATATGATTGGTTGATTTTAGTTGTTGATTTTAAAGTCTTACAATAAAAATTAAAATGATGTAATAATAGATGAGAAAAGGCTAAGGCATTATAGAATTCATTTGTTTTGCAAAGTTAAGTAAAATCAATCTCATTCAAAGTTCTCAATGCAATTCCTAAGTGTTGAATATTTTACCCATTTCTAAGCAAAAGGGTGTGGAGCAAAAGCAACCCATTCCCATATTAATGCCATATAAATAAAGGGTGTAAGCAAATATCAACACAAGTGTATCTCTCATTTTTATCTTGTGACAAAGGGTGTGAAGCAAGTGCAACCCATTCCCATATAATATCAACTAAGATTCAAACTTAAAATACACAAAAAGAAAAGGCATAAATTTAAACTAGGCATTTAAGAACTCATTGTTAGTTTCCCTTAGGCAAATGACTTGATTATGAAAATGGCCAACTACAAGGAGTTTAGCTCGATAAATCATAACATTTCATTTGTCTAAGATTGAGAGGTCTAGGTGGAGGTCAAACTGTCCTATATAGACTTATTTGATAAATACAAATTGAATCCTTAAAATGATTAATGAAGTTGTTTATGACATAAATTTAAAAGATACTCTTTGGCAATACTTTAACTAAGAAGATGATGAGTCTTAAAATCACATAAAGTGTAGAAAGCACTCAACATATCATTAAAGTATTAAGAGATTAAAATCCCAAATTTATGGTGTTTCCATGAATATTCAAAAACTAATCATGCTTGGCAATGAAAAGTATCTCATTCAAAGAAAGAATGGACATAGGCTAGTAAGAAATACACAAGCGTATCATCTCTTCATTAATGCTTGAGATCTAAGTATACAAGGCATACAAAGTCAAATCATCATATGAAAATTATCTTACTAGCTTATGAATTGTTGAAAAAATGGAGAAGATGAATGATTCAAAAAGTATTTAACAATACTAACAATGGAATGAGAATTGAACTTACATAATTAATGCATTGCAAATTTCATCTTTTAGCCTTAGCAAAGAAATTACTCTATAATAAATGTAGAGACAAGAATTATAAAAGTGAACTCCATTTCTCTCTCTAGAAAATACTATTACAAGCTCTCTATAAATTGAGAAATGATAAGTAAAATAAAATTAAAATCCCCTCTCCAAAGCAACAATAAAGACTATAAATAGGAGAGTTGTGTTGGATGTTAAAAAATAAACAATGCTTATTTTATTTTTGGTGGAGAATTCCACTATCTTGGATGCTCTTTAATCACATGTACAATTCCACTTTCTTTCTTTAATCACATGGATATGGAGACTTCCACTTTCTTGGATGCTCTTTAATCACATGGAGACTCACTTTCTTGTATTCTTTTTGTCCATGGAAAATTTCACTATTATATTAAATACAATATTTCTTGAAATCTAAAGACACCAAAATAAACACAAAATGTGCATTTTCAAGCATTGTTAAATACAAAAGTGCTACGAGACTAATCGCGAAATAAGTTGGCAAACCGAGTAGTTTTAGAGAAATAAATGCGTCAAACAACTCCGAAAATGAGCGTATGAATGACAATATTAAGCGTTTATCAGTGACAGCGGGGCTATTTATGACAAATATGTAGGTGTAAATAACACCGCCCTAAAATAATGTCTTACGCATGTGAAGGGTATGTTCTTCACGTGATTTTAAGATAGGATTTTGCAAATCACGTGATATATGTAACATATGACAAATGAAGGCCCATTGTTAGGTTGACGACGATGAGGTGGTGGAATAGATGTTGGTGTAGATGTAAATGGGTGAGGGCGAAGACGTGGTGGTGTAGAGGTTAGTGGTGGTTCAGCCATGAAGGTTTGAGAGAAAGAAGAAATAGTTGAAAAAGTTGAGAAATGTAGAAAGAGAAAGTGAGAGGGACAGGGGGGGGGAGAGAGAGAGAGAGACATACATGAGAGCTTATATCGAAGGGAGAATGTAGAGAGAGGGAGAGATTGTGTATAAGTTTGAAATTTTAAATTCGAAATATATTTTTTATTATTATATTGGGATGGACAGAGAGAAAATTAAAAGAGAAATAAGATTTGATTTCTTAAAATTATATCTAAGGGATAATTTTTTTTTTGTTATCTACAAATAAATCTTAACCATTAATTGAGTAGAATAAAATAGAAAAAAGACAATCAACTTTGTATGCCTTATAATATATATTTGCGTGAAATCCTGACATCGGTGTTAATATATATTGACTACCATTTGTGTTAAACCATTCGTCAAAATAATTTTAAAGTTGCGTTCTTTTCATAAAATTTTAAAATTATGTGATTTAATAAATCATCAGAAATCTTTGATTTTTAAAATCTAATGATTTTTAATTTTGGTGTTCTTTTAAAAAAATTAGAAAATTTTAAAACGCAGTAGTGTAAGTTAAGTTTAAGAGAAATTATTATCCATTTATATATTTTATTTAAAGTGTTATTGACCAATAATGAAGGAGATATAGGTTTAAAAAGAGATGGATCAAATTCAAATTGCATAATTCAATACGGGATTTCAAAATCCCAATCTTTTAAGTGGAATTTGAAATCACATAATTTACAGAATTTTAAAATTTGACAAAATTTTAAAATATCAAAGACTTATCCCAAGTAAGAGATTCTCCTACCAATAACATGCAATTTATAGGACTTACTCGGTCCTTGACAGCCGAGTAAGACATTATCAAGTTTATATTTGATTCTTCAAAATCAAATAACATATACTTTACTTGGTTGTAAAGGAACGAATAAAAATGAGAGTGTTACGGAGTATTTTTGGAAGTTTTAATATCACCGCTTATAAGATATAATTGAAATTAAATTAGAACTCATGACCTGACCTACGGAGCGTCCTGCTGGTTAAATTCGTACAAAAGTTAATAATTTCTTCACGCCGGCCACTAAAATGAGTTCCAGGAGTATCTTATAGTCAACTTGTTATCTCTCCACACACCCATTTAATTGCTCTTTCTCTCCCTCTCTAATACTTAAAAATCTCTCTCTCTGATCTTCTTCTTCGATCTGTGTGAATTCTTTTTTGCTTCTCAAATGAGTTTAACTAATTACCCAGACCATGACCCCGAACCATTAGAATGGCTGCAGGTAAATTATATGCAATCTTTTGTTACAATTATGAGGATTCCACTGTTATTTTTTTTTAAATCGTCTAACTGTGGAGTCCATTTTTTGTTTTTGAACATAATAACAAAATGGAACCTTTTAGTAAGTATTTTTCTTTTCAGGTTGTGAGATTTAAGTGGTTTTTAAGTTGTTTGTAAACTAAAACTTAAATTTGAAAATTTAATTTTTTTCACTTAAAACTTAAAATTTTCATCAAAAGCTCTAAGTGTTAAATTCATCATTTAAAACTGAAAATTTAATTTTAAAGAGCGTAAAATATGTATTTAACCCTGAATTGAACAGCCTTCCCAGCTCTGTACAGTGTATATATGCAATGTGTATATATTCACACAGATTCCCATTCATCCATGTAGACTTCTCCAGGTAATCATCGATCTTTTCTGCTCCAGAGAAACTTGAAGGTAAAGCAAAAGCATGCCTGAAGAAAAAGAAAAATACGGGTGTCAAACAAATAATGCCATTAATTTTTAGTTTCGTCGAGTTGAATGACCTTTCTATAAATTTCAATAAGGAAAAAAGAAGAAAAGGTTCATTTGGGTAGGAGGCGGAGGATTTTGATGATCATTTTTATTGGTACCATGATTATTGATGCTTAATTAGTTTTAATTTAATATAAAATTATGTCTTTATATTTTAAAATTTTTCTCAAGTTTACAATTTTTTTTGTATGAACTTTTGTATTCAGCGAAATAATGGTGATTAGTAATTTTTATAAATGAAATAGGTTAGTTTGGTTGAAAAGTTTAAGTTATATAGTCTTTTTTATTTTCATTTAAAATCAAGTGATTTAAATAAACTAATAAGGGTAAAATTATTATACTAATTTTTTTTTGAATATGTTATATTCAAATAAATAACATATTTTAAGTTTTCAATTTTTTTTATCAAATGCCACTTAAGGTTCTTTTTTTTTTCTGCTCCACTTAACGTAACTTTTAAAAAAAATTATTTTTCCGCATAACTTTTCTATCAATCAAAAAAGCCGTTTTACTATGAAAAAAAACATTATGTAATTTTTTTTTTGTTTTTTTATTTCCGGCCTGTTACAGGATGAGGATGAGGGACGGTCCATTCTCAAACCAAGGGGACTATTCATCCGCTGGGGCAATAGTAATAATAAATATTGGAGCCTTCCTGAGCGAGATGATCAGTAAGTACTTAAAGCTACAAAATTTACACCATTAATTTTAAAACTTAAGTCGATGGCACTCTCAATACTTGTTCAATATGATATCTAGTAATTTTTGATATTATGTATAAATTTATAAAAGAAAATAAACAAATATGGTGTTTGGTTAAGCGATAATAACTTGTGTTTATTATGTTTAACATTATGAATTTGAGCATTTCTTGGTAATTGCTGGAAATAAGCAAGTGGGTTTTGATTGCAACAAATTTTACTTAGGGAGAAAAATGAAATCAACATTAAATTTAAGGTGTCTTAGTATCATTTAGTTATCTTCTTGCCGCATGAGTCAATCCTTACACATGAATAAATAATCATATGTGATATAACTGATGGAAAAAAAAGAAAGAACAAGGACTCACAGCAGAGGAATGTTATCAATATCAGTGGACTTGTAACACAATGGTAAATGCAAGCTAGCAAATGAATAATTAGATTGAGTAGGGGAGAAATTGATGCATGTGAACTTTAATTTATTCTGAGACGATGTCAGGGCAGATGAATGTAATAAGTCCAAAACATTAGAACATTATGATGAATTAGTTTGACTCGGTGAGAAATTGATGTATGTGAATTGTGTGCTTTAATTTAGTCTGAGATGATGTCAGGAAAGATGAGTGTAATAAGTCCAAAACATTAAATATTATGATGAATTAGGTTGACCGGCCTAGTGGGGGCCAAGATTTTAATGTAGCAAAGGCTCATGACTACCATTTTTTTTTTTTATAAGAAAAAGAACCTTACAAGAAATAATAACATGACAATATATATACACACACTTATAATAAAAAAAATATATAACAAAAAGAGATGTCAAAAAAAAAGAGAACAAGTTACAAAATTTTAAGATCAATATATATTTTATTTTAACCTATATTCAATACTTCTATGGCTCAATCAACACCTCAATGATTCAGTAATATAATCAATATAATAATGGCTCAAATAAGTCGCAGAATTAAGTATTGGATACAAAAAATACAATAGAACTTAGACACAAATAGAGCCCAAAAGAAAGTGTGTGAAGAGAAAGTTGCCGGACATATTAAGTGATTGTCTCCACCATCTCATGTTTAAATGAAAACATGAATCAATTATTCGACTAAGATCATACACGAGAGAACATAGATTGATAAGAGGCGAGCTTGTTTTTTAAGACTTTATAAATCCAACATCAAACTTTAAATACCTACTTAATAATCACTATATTATTATACCTATAAAAAAAAAATTCAAAATTCCATTGAGAGATTAAGCCCCCTCTTGTCTCATGCTAGCTCCGCCACTGAATGGGGGAGAAATTGATGCATGTGAATTGTGTGCTTTCATTTAATCTGAGATAGTGAAATATACATATGCTTTTTTATTTCATTTTCTTCATTTTTTTTTTGTTCTTTCAAAACATGAGAAACCTCCGTTTGAGGTCACGTTTATAAGATTAAAAATGTGACCCAACTAGCTAGTGGTTTTTATAAAACAATTACGTGAATTAGTCCAAAATTAGGATGGTGACATTTCTATCCTACAAAATATTTGATTTTCCACTTTTTATTACATCTTTGAGAACCGAGTAAGATATATGTTATTTGGTTCTTTAAGACTGAGTATAAATTTAAAAATACCTTATTCGGCCCTTAAGCACTGAGCATATAGGCTTAAACTTGGCCCTTAATAACGAATAACATGAACCTTACTCGGTTTTAAAGAACCGAATAAAAGTGAGAGTAGAACCAAGTTATTTTGTGGGTTGAAAGTATTAGTCCTAAAAACAAATAAAAATAACACTATCACAAACACCTAAACATGTTCAAAAAGTACCTTTATTTTACCAAACGTTCAACATAGATTCGAATTCAAAAGAAAAGGATATTCAAGTAAATACGAAAAAGTGAAAATTAAGTACAAATTCTCAAAATCAAAATGATTCAAATATCAAAATCTAAGTTTCTTTATATTATTATTTTCTAAAGTAAATTATTTTTTTTAAAAAAAAAATAAATTAAAGGGGTTTTACAAAGTATGCCCAATTTCCAGTAACCCAAAATGTATATCTTAAATTAACACTTTGCAATTTTTTTTTATTTTTTGACACTTTTTTCTCAAAAGACGCCGAAAAACAAGCGATGCGTGTGCACATGCTCTTTTTATGCATATAAATATAATTTGAAATGCGTAATGAAGGAGGAAGTAACCAAATGGCTTACCTTTCTTTTTGATCTAGAGATTGGAAGTTCAAATCTCATCAAATATATTTTTCTTTTTCTTTACATTTTTTTCTAAAAAATATATAAGGACAAAATAAAAAATCCCAAATTTAATGACATAAATGTCAAAAGCCCATTCCGACTTATAACAATTTAGATAATAAAAGCCCCAGATTGAAGTGCTAGATTTAGTACGATCCATATATGCGTTGACGAACCTTTTTTTAATTATTGATAAAATGTACATTTTAATGGTTTCAACGGTTTTTGAATAAATTGTTAACTTGCACGCCTCAGATTAAACGAAGAAAAAAGAACCTTAAATCTTTGAACAAATTAAATTTAGAATCATATTCCAAATCACGAGTACACATTTAGTATCATTCACTTCAATACAAAAAAGAATACTAAAGTAATTTAGTATCATTCACTTATGTCCGTAAGTGCAATGGTCATCTGTTCGTCATAGCGTACTTAATTATGTAAGAGTTATTTAAGTATACGACAATCGTTGTATCATGGGAAATAACAACCATGAGTCTGTAAGCTTCGTAGTAGAGGTGAAACTATCTTACGAACATTGTGTCCAGCACTAGTACTCTTGATTGTAAAATTTGTTAAGTTTTCCAATCTCGATTGTAATATTTAATTAATAAGTAATTTTATCTCATTTTTTTGATGTGCTGTAACAATAAAAGAGGGCATATATAACTCTGCATTAAAATTAATTTTTGTTCCCTTCAGCTTTAAATTCTAGCATCACCACTGATTTTATCCTTAAATGCACATATACTTTGGTTGAAGGAATGGTGCTGCAAAGCTACTACAAGTAGGTTACATTGAAGTATCAGCTAAAAAGGAGATAGATCTTGAAAAAAGATATCAAATTGGGTTCAGAGTATCTTTGTCACAAGGATGGGATCAACGTTTTCCTGTATTTATCATGGCAAAGAAACAGGATGGAAATTATATTGCAAGAAAAGAAACCTTTGAAGGTAGACCAGAAAATGGTGAGCAATTTGATATTCCAGATAACTTTGTCATCAGATTTCCATCAGGAGATCATCGTTCGTCATCAAAACCAATCCTTCATATGACTTTGTGTGACCAGTGGAGTAATGAAACATTTAAGAAAGGTTTGCATATCTATCATGCATTTGTCAAAGAGCTAATTAACGAGGTATGGAACACCTTAGATCTCTCTCTCTCTCTCTCTCTCTCTCTCTCTCTCACACACACACACATACAGATACACAGTGAAAATCCGTAAATACGGCACCGAGTTCCAACCTTTACTTAGGGGCTTGAAACTTTGTAAAAAGTTTCTATGATCCATTTGCTTCTATATTGTGATAATTTATATAATATGTTCCTATATGTTATTTCAAATTCAAGAGAGTTTGTTAAGAATCGCTGGTACATTTTTCAAAAAAAACGAAAACTCTCTTTAAATAAATTTTTGCAATAAAACATGGTGCCCAGAAAATTACACGAGGGACTGGTACGAGTGGAAAAGTTAAACCTATCCGAAATTGAGAATTCAATTTTATAAGTCACTTTTTGGGCCGGATCTGTCCAAGTTAGTAAATTGTCCGGCAGTTCCATTGCATCGCCTTCTTTTGAATCACCACGAGTAAGCTTTCCTTTGGCAACATAATTAAATGGGCTAGGCCTAATATGCGAAGGCTGCGGCTCCTTGTAAAAGGCAAGTTTGACTTTTCAACATTTTTTTCATTAAATCTTTTTTTTTTTCTTTTATTTGAACGTAATAAATCCGTTCAATATTTAATTTGACTCAAATTTTAGAAGTAACTTTATAAAACATGTTAAACATGAAAAAAAAAATCTTTAATAATTTGTGTAGACGGGGCTTTATGGATTTCGATAAAACTTGGTAAAAATATTATAAAATTAAATTTGACTATAATATTCGAATTTTATACTCAACCACCACCTATATTTTTAATCAAATCATATTACCAATTTACTCTAAGTCCTGAATTATGTACAGTGAATTCGGTAAATTTGTCGAACTTTCATTAATTGTTTCATTTTTAAATCTTTAATTTGGCTCAAACAATTACAATGGAAAAAATGTTTTTGATATTGGAATCACGCCAACTAAAAGTATAAACCTAACATTATGAAGTATTTATTTTTTGTACGCTGGAGTGGATTTCTTGAAGCACTAAAATTCATAATTTATTTTTCTTCATCAATTTATTTGCACGTAATCAAACGAGTATTCTATCTATTTAAATATGTATTATTTAGTTATAAGTTGCGTTTTAATTACAAGCGAGCTAGACTAGATCATTTTCTACGGTTAAAGATTAGTATATTTTATTGATTCCATTGCACATATTCTCTTACTTTTCACTTTCATTTCATCTTTTTAGCTCATCCCTCCGCTCTATTAAAGCTCGAAAATTGTTGTTTTCGTAAATTTTCTCGCCTTTTGTCTATTTTTACACACATACATGTATTATGCTCAGGAGGTTCAACCAGATCTCTTGTTGGGTGATTTGGAGGATGTTACTTACAAGGATTTCGGGGGCTTTATCCGGTGTGGAGCCCACCATGACGATTGGGAGCGCATCAATTGGTCTTATAAGGATCGGGTGGAGGGCGAGCGCAGTGTGGTCTATCGGGATGCTGTACGGGGTGTCCTAGATGTCCCGTGGCTACTCATGGAGCCAGTCTCCCACGAGGTCCGACGCCGTAAATGGGTATTTTCTCCAAACCCGTTTAGCTTATTTACATAAAAAATGCTCTCTTATTGTCTTAACACACATAATTACATAAAACATACCATTAGGTTATTTAAATTGTATAGTTTTACCCATTTGTCACTGTAACTCGCATGATTTACACAAAAATACCCTTAAATTTTGCAAATTACATAATTATATCCTCTTATTAATAAAGCTCACATGATTATACAAAAATACCATCAAGTTTTATAAATTACATAATTATACTCGTTTCTCTTATAACTCACATAATTTACACAAAAATACGCCCAGGTTCTATAAATTATATAACCATACCCCCTTATATACATAACTCACATAATTACACAAAAATACCCTCATATTTTGTAAATTACATAGTTATACCTTTTTATCATTATAACTCAAATAACTACACTATTTTATATGTAACAGCGGCATAGTAAAGGTTTGGGATCTCCCAACACCATAGCGAAGGAGTGGTTTTTGGCTCCTGTGCAGGTTACGAAGTTGTTGTTCGGCACTCCCTTTGGTATTCTCTTGGATGCTTTGCCTAGCCGGGTTTCGCCGGCTGATGGTCTCTTGACGGCCCTCGGTGCGCGTTGGTGGGATACTACCCACACATTTCACTGGAGTTGGGGGGAGATGACAATGACGCCCTTAGATCTGTTTGCTCTTACTGGGATAACTTCTGGAGGTGATCCCATTGTTATCACCGCACCACTGCGACTTAGCGAGGCAGATATTGTGAGTTCTCTTGGTTGGTTCCCTCCGAGGCATGATTCTGGAGATAGTATCCCTCGAAAGACATTGTTTGCACGTTTAGCCATGGAAAGGGTTAGAGTAGCAGCCGTAGATGGTCACATGACGAGGCAGGCGACTCGTCAATATGCTCGCATTTTGTTGCTACTGACCTGCCACGATTTGTTTGAGTCACAGGGTGGGGACATGGTTAATCTTTGCTGGCTCCCTTATTTTCGAAAATTCGACCACATGCACAAATATGATTGGGGTGGTTTCATCTTGGCTGTTCTCTATGATGGTATGGATCAGGTTTCACGGCATATGGTTAGGAACCTGAAAGGTTTTTCCATGCTTTGGGAGGTACAAAATTCTTTTTCTTCTTCGTCTTTTTTTTCTCCTCCTCCTTCTCCTTCTCCTTCTCATAGACACTTAGTTCTCCTCTTATATATATATATATATATATATGCACTGTTGTTGATATCTATTATTTCCTTTCTTCAGAGTTGGTTTGTCGCCTATACAAGGAGACGTCTTGGTCAGGTGGACCTGATACGTGATGATCGTGATCAAATTCCCTTTCTTCGTCGGTTCATCGCGATGAACTATAAATCTCCTTATTTGTACCGGGATTTTAATACTGCCACAGCCGCAGTGGTTGGTTTGTTGGAAGAGCAGGTAAGCATTTAACCATTTTTTGTTTTATTTGTGCTAGATCAACTGTATTATTCTCTTATGATTGATTCTCTATGCCATTGCCTTTCAGGTCGAGTGGGCTCCTTGGGCTGGTTGTGAGGCCTTATTCGGTTATGCACAGGCATTAACAGCATCGCGGACTCGTCGGCTGATTCAAGATATGTATGGGGCCTTATTTTATTTAGGTGAGAGGGTAGTTCGACAACATAGTCCCGAGACGTGGCCTCTAGTTCCTGTGCATCCACACCCTCTAATGAGAAGGACGGTTGATATTATCTATACAGATTTCAAGCCTCTATTGGTTGGGTTGGATTTTTTTAGCCTGACTCATGATGGCGATTACACCGAGTTCGCACAGCGATATCTAATGAGGGAGCCGAAGGGGGTTCGTGGTCGGGTGGTGTATGATAGATATAGGGCCTTAGATGGAGATCCGATATATATCAGAGGCCAGTTATATCTTTCAAAAAATGTTTCGGGCCATTTTCCTCCGGATCCGAATTTGCAAGAGATAATAAGTGACTCTGACGATGAGGACCCTGATGGTGAAAGGGAAGCTCCCCTGGCTGGTGATTATGGTGGACTTGAGGGTGGTGACGGTGGGGATGCGGTACCAATTCAGGAGCAAGCTGATATTGTGGATGAGGTGGCTCGAGGTGCTTTTGGTATCGGATACTTTACTTATGATCGAGGCCAATTTATACGGCGTTACAATTCCATCTAATGTGGCTCCCCCACTGAGAGAGACGGCTATCACCGATCCTCCGGGTGTTCAGTCTTTTGCGACGTTAGTTCCTGCCATGCGCCATCCGGCTCTTTCTCCCAGTTTGGACATTTCCTTTTCAAGTCCTCCTTTAGTATCGACACGTGAGGGGGGTAGCTCTGAAAAAGGTCTGGGCACATGGGGAAACAAATAAAACTAATTAACCCCAAGTTTGTTATTAGGCAAATGTATTCTTAAAAATCAATTTTAATCGAATAAAAAAGTAAACCCTAAGAGTCCATGGACTTTAATTCTGAAAATTCTGTTTAATCTTTTATAATATGTAGCAATTAATAAAGCAATTAAACAGATAAGTAAACACCAGAATTAACGAGTTATACCTGCAGTGTAGGATTAATCCTCAACAAACTACTGTATGCATAAAGGTTTACAGACTCGATTAATCACAAATCACACGGACTTACAAAACTTGAATCGTTCAAGTTGCCTACAAAAGTCTCCACCTTCTATGCGGATAATCCTCCTATCCGAGTCGCACTAACAAATTCACAATGAATCACTAGTCACGATATTGCACCATTCTTTAACTCCGTTTGCGAATCACACGTACTTTGGGATTTCATTTGTTTTTTATACATATGCTTTTTATTTCCTTTTCTTCTCTTCTTTTTTTTTCTTCAAAACATGAGAAACCTCCGTTTGAGGTCACGTTTATAAGATTAAATGTGAATTAGTCCAAAACGAGATATTTCTATCGTACAAAATATTTGATTTTTCATTTTTTATTACATCTTTGAGAACCGAGTAAGATATATGTTATTCGATTTTTTAAGACTAAGTATAAATTTAAAAATACCTTATTCGGCCCCTAAGCATTGAGCATATAAGCTTAAACTTGGCCCTTAATAACGAATAACATGAACCTTACTCAGTTTTAAAGAACCAAATAAAAGTGAGAGTAGAACCATGTTATTTTGTGGGTTGAAAGTATTAGTCCTAAAAAAAAGAAAAAAAAAAGAACACCATCACAAACACCTAAACATGTTCAAAAAGTACCATTGTATATTTTACCAAACGTTCAACATTGATTCGAATTCAAAAGAAAAGGATATTCAAGTAAATACAAAAAAATGAAAATTAAGTACAAATTCTCAAAATCAAAATGATTATGTAAATTCTCAAGTAAATACGTAAACTAATTTTTATTTTTAAAAAATAAATTAAAGGGGTTTTACAAACTATGCTCAATTTCCAGTAACCCAAAATGTATATCTTAAATTAATACTTTGCAAAAATTTTGATTTCTTGACACTTAGGTGGTGTTTGGTTAATGTTTCTAGACAAATTTTTTAAATAAGTTTTTAAAAATTTGGTATTTGGTTGAATGTTTTGAGTTAGAGTTTTAATGTTGAAAAGTGAATTTGGTTTTGTTTGACTTTTTTTCAACCAATGAAACAAATGCATACAAAATTTCAAAAAATAGTCACAATGAATCTTATTTTATAGATCTCGATGAGTAGGTTTCAAATATATATTTTTTTATTTTTGAATTTAAAGTTTTTTTTAAAAAAATTTAGAGAGAGAAAGTATAGTGGAATATATTTTGAGAAGTGTGAAAGTAGAGTTGGTTTTGAGTTGAGTTTTTAAAATTTTGAGAAAAAAAGAAAAGAGCAACCAAACACAACCTTAGTTTCTCAAAAGACACCGAAGAACAAGCAATGCGTGCGTGCACATGCTCTTTCTATGCATATGAATATAATTTGAAATGTGTAATGAAGGATGAAGTAACCAAATGGCTTACCTTTCTTTTTGATCTAGAGATCGGAAGTTCAAATCTCATCTAATATATTTTTCTTTTTCTTTCAATTTTTTTTCTAAAAAATATATTATCTCCACTTGCACTCCTCAGATTAAAAGAAGAAAAAAGAACCTTAAATCTTTGAACAAATTAAATTTAGAATCATATTCAAAATCACGAGTACACATTTAGTATCATTCACTTCAATACAAAAAAGAATACAAGAGTAATTTAGTATCATTCACTTATGTCTGTAAGTGCAATGGTCATCTATTTGCCATAGCGTACTTAATTATGTAAGGGTTATTTAAGTATATGACAATGGTTGTATCACGGGAAACAACAACCATGAGTCTGTAAGCTTCATAATAGAGGTGAAACTATCTTATGGACATAATGTGTCTTGCACTAGTCTTGATTGTAAAATTTGTTAAGTTTTACAATCTCGATTGTAATACTTAATTAATAAGTAATTTTATCTCATTTTTTTGATGAGCTATAACAATAAAAGAGGGCATAGATAACTCTGCATTTAAATTAATTTTTGTTCCCTTCAGCTTTAAATTCTAGCTTCACCACTGGTTTTTCCCTTAAATGCACATAAACTTTGGTTGAAGGGATGGTGCTGCAGAGCTACTACAAGTAGGTTTCAATATTGAAGTATCAGCTAAAAAGGAGATAGATCTTAAAAAAAGATATCAAATTGGGTTCAGAGTATCTTTGTCACAAAGATGGGATAAACGTTTTCCTTTACTTATCATGGCAAAGAAACAGGATGGAAATTATACAGCAAAAAAAGAAACCTTTGAAGGTAGACCAGAAAATGGTGAGCAATTTGATATTCCAGATAACTTTGTCATCAGATTTCCATCAGGAGATCATCGTTCGTCATCAAAAACCAATCCTTCATATGACTTTGTGTGACCAGTGGCGTAATGAAATATTTAAGCAACGTTTGCATATCCATCATGCATTTATCAAAGAGCAAATTAATGAGGTATGGAACAACTTAGCGCGCGCTCTCTCGCTCTCTCTCTCTCACACACACACACAAATACGTAGTGAAAATCCGCGAATACGGCACCGAGTTCCAACCTTAACTTAGGGGCTTGAAATTTCAGAAAAAGTTTCGATGATCCATTTGCTTCTATATTGTGATAATTCATATAATATGTTCCTATATGTTATTGTAAATTCGTAAGAGTTTGTTAAGAGTCGCCGGTACGTTTTACAAACAAAAACTCTCTTTAAATAAACTTTTGCAATAAAACATGGTGCCCAGAAAATTACACGAGGGACTGGTACGAGTGGAAAAGTTAAACCTATCCGAAATTGAGAATTCAATTTTATAGGTCACTTTTTGGGCCGGATCTGTCCAAGTTAGTAAATTGTCCGGCAGTTCCATTGCATCGCCTTCTTTTGAATCACCACGAGTAAGCTTTCCTTTGGCAACATAATTAAATGGGCTAGGCCTATTATGCGAAGGCTGCGGCTCCTTGTAAAAGGCAAGTTTGACTTTTCAACATTTTTTTCATTAAATCTTTTTTTTTTCTTTTATTTGAACGTAATAAATCCGTTCAATATTTAATTTGACTCAAATTTTAGAGGTAACTTTATAAAACATGTTAAACATGAAAAAAAAAAATCTTTAATAATTTGTGTAGACGGGGCTTTATGGATTTCGATAAAACTCGGTAAAAATATTATAAAATTAAATTTGACTATAATATTCGAATTTTATACTCAACCACCACCTATATTTTTAATCAAATCATATTACCAATTTACTCTAAGTCCTGAATTATGTACAGTGAATTCGGTAAATTTGTCGAACTTTCATTAATTGTTTCATTTTTAAATCTTTAATTTGGCTCAAACAATTACAATGGAAAAAATGTTTTTGATATTGGAATCACGCCAACTAAAAGTATAAACCTAACATTATGAAGTATTTATTTTTTGTACGCTGGAGTGGATTTCTTGAAGCACTAAAATTCATAATTTATTTTTCTTCATCAATTTATTTGCACGTAATCAAACGAGTATTCTATCTATTTAAATATGTATTATTTAGTTATAAGTTGCGTTTTAATTACAAGCGAGCTAGACTAGATCATTTTCTACGGTTAAAGATTAGTATATTTTATTGATTCCATTGCACATATTCTCTTACTTTTCACTTTCATTTCATCTTTTTAGCTCATCCCTCCGCTCTATTAAAGCTCGAAAATTGTTGTTTTCGTAAATTTTCTCGCCTTTTGTCTATTTTTACACACATACATGTATTATGCTCAGGAGGTTCAACCAGATCTCTTGTTGGGTGATTTGGAGGATGTTACTTACAAGGATTTCGGGGGCTTTATCCGGTGTGGAGCCCACCATGACGATTGGGAGCGCATCAATTGGTCTTATAAGGATCGGGTGGAGGGCGAGCGCAGTGTGGTCTATCGGGATGCTGTACGGGGTGTCCTAGATGTCCCGTGGCTACTCATGGAGCCAGTCTCCCACGAGGTCCGACGCCGTAAATGGGTATTTTCTCCAAACCCATTTAGCTTATTTACATAAAAAATGCTCTCTTATTGTCTTAACACACATAATTACATAAAACATACCATTAGGTTATTTAAATTGTATAGTTTTACCCATTTGTCACTGTAACTCGCATGATTTACACAAAAATACCCTTAAATTTTGCAAATTACATAATTATATCCTCTTATTAATAAAGCTCACATGATTATACAAAAATACCATCAAGTTTTATAAATTACATAATTATACTCTTTTCTTTTATAACTCACATAATTTACACAAAAATACGCCCAGGTTCTATAAATTATATAACCATACCCCCTTATATACATAACTCACATAATTACACAAAAATACCCTCATATTTTGTAAATTACATAGTTATACCTTTTTATCATTATAACTCAAATAACTACACTATTTTATATGTAACAGCGGCATAGTAAAGGTTTGGGATCTCCCAACACCATAGCGAAGGAGTGGTTTTTGGCTCCTGTGCAGGTTACGAAGTTGTTGTTCGGCACTCCCTTTGGTATTCTCTTGGATGCTTTGCCTAGCCGGGTTTCGTCGGCTGATGGTCTCTTGACGGCCCTCGGTGCGCGTTGGTGGGATACTACCCACACATTTCACTGGAGTTGGGGGGAGATGACAATGACGCCCTTAGATCTGTTTGCTCTTACTGGGATAACTTCTGGAGGTGATCCCATTGTTATCACCGCACCACTGCGACTTAGCGAGGCAGATATTGTGAGTTCTCTTGGTTGGTTCCCTCCGAGGCATGATTCTAGAGATAGTATCCCTCGAAAGACATTGTTTGCACGTTTAGCCATGGAAAGGGTTAGAGTAGCAGCCGTAGATGGTCACATGACGAGGCAGGCGACTCGTCAATATGCTCGCATTTTGTTGCTACTGACCTGCCACGATTTGTTTGAGTCACAGGGTGGGGACATGGTTAATCTTTGCTGGCTCCCTTATTTTCGAAAATTCGACCACATGCACAAATATGATTGGGGTGGTTTCATCTTGGCTGTTCTCTATGATGGTATGGATCAGGTTTCACGGCATATGGTTAGGAACCTGAAAGGTTTTTCCATGCTTTGGGAGGTACAAAATTCTTTTTCTTCTTCGTCTTTTTTTTCTCCTCCTCCTTCTCCTTCCCATAGACACTTAGTTCTCCTCTTATATATATATATATATATGCACTGTTGTTGATATCTATTATTTCCTTTCTTCAGAGTTGGTTTGTCGCCTATACAAGGAGACGTCTTGGTCAGGTGGACCTGATACGTGATGATCGTGATCAAATTCCCTTTCTTCGTCGGTTCATCACGATGAACTATAAATCTCCTTATTTGTACCGGGATTTTAATACTGCCACAGCCGCAGTGGTTGGTTTGTTGGAAGAGCAGGTAAGCATTTAACCATTTTCTGTTTTATTTGTGCTAGATCAACTGTATTATTCTCTTATGACTGATTCTCTATGCCATTGCCTTTCAGGTTGAGTGGGCTCCTTGGGCTAGTTGTGAGGGCTTATTCGGTTATGCACAGGCATTCACAGCATCGCGGACTCGTCGGTTGATTCAAGATAAGTATGGGGCCTTGTTTTATTTAGGTGAGAGGGTAGTTCAACAACATAGTCCTGAGGTGTGGCCTCAAGTTCCTACGCATCCACACCCTCTAATGAGAAGGAGGGTTGATATTCCTCATGATGAGTTCAAGCTTCTAATGACGGAGCCGAAGGGGGTTCGTGGTCGGGTGGTGTATGATAGATATAGGGCCTTAGGAGGAGATCCGACATATATCAGAGGCCAGTTATATCTTTCAAAAAATGTTTCGGGCCATTTACCTCCAGATCCGAATTTGCAAGAGATAATAAGTGACTCTGACGATGAGGACTCTGATGGTGAAAGGGAAGCTCCCCTAGCGGGTAATGATGGTGGACTTGAGGGTGGTGACGATAGGGATGCGGTACCAATTCAGGAGCAAACTGATATTGTGGGTGAGGAGGCTCGAGGTGCTTTGGGTATCGCAGACTTTACTTATGATCGAGGCCAATTCAGATAAACCCTCTGTAGGCGTTACAATTCTGCCTAGTGTGGCTCCCCCACTGAGAGAGACGGCTATCGCAGATCTTCCAGGTGTTCAGACTTTTGCGATGTTAGTTCATGCCATGCGCCATCCGGCTCTTTCTCCAAGTTTGGACACTCCCTTTTCAAGACCTCCTCTATGACGCGCTGAAAATAGTTCCGTGCTTAGGTACCCAAGTGAAGGTTGTCAAGTTATAATACTTGGTAAGTCCAAGTGTCGAACCACAAGGATAGTCGGAAAGACGATGTGGTGATTACGAGTCCAAGGTTTTGTTAAGGGAATTTAATTGATTGATTTTAATGATTAATTTTAAAGTCTTGCAATAAAAATTAAAATGATGTAATAATAGATGAGAAAAGGCTAAGGTATTATAGAATTTATTTGTTTTGCAAAGTTAAGTAAAATCAATCTCATTCAAAGTTCTCAATGCAATTCCTAAGTGTTGAATATTTTACCCATTTCTAAGCAAAAGGGTGTGGAGCAAAAGCAATCCATTCCCATATAAATGCCATATAAAGAAAGGGTGTAAGCAAATGTCAACACAAGTGTATCTCTCATTTTTATCTTGTGACAAAGGGTGTGAAGCAAGTGTAACCCATTCCCATATAATATCAACCAAGATTCAAACTTAAAATACACAAAAAGAAAAGGCATAATTTTAAACTAGGCATTTACGAACTCATTGTTAGTTTCCCCTAGGCAAATGAGTTGATTATGAAAATGGCCAACTACAAGGAGTTTAGCTCGATAAATCATAACATTTCATTTGTCTAAGATTGGGAGGTCTATGTGGAGGTCAAACTGTCCTATATAGACTTATTTGATAAATACAAATTGAATCCTTAAAATGATTAATGAAGTTGTTTATGATATAAATTTAAAAGATCCTCTTTGGCAACACTTTAACTAAGAAGATGATGAGTCTTAAAATCACATAAAGTGTAGAAAGCAGTCAACATATCATTAAAGTATTTAAAGATTAAAATCTCAAATTTATGGTGTTTCCATGAATATTCAAAAACTAATCATGCTTGGCAAATGAAAAGTATCTCATTTAAAGAAAGAATGGACATAGGCTAGTAAGAAATACACAAGTGTATCATCTCTTCATTAATGCTTGAGATCTAAGTATACAAGGCATATAAAGTCAAATCATCATATGAAAATTATCTTACTAGCTTATGATTGGTTGAAAAAATGGAGAAGATGAAGGATTCAAAAAATATTTAACAATACTAACAATGGAATGCGAATTGAACTTACATAATTAATGCATTGCAAATTTCATCTTTTAGCCTTAGCAAAGAAATTTACTCCATAATAAATGTAAAGACAAGAATTATAAAAGTGAACTCCATTTCTCTCTCTAGAAAATACTATTACAAGCTCTCTATAAATTAAGAAATGATAAGTAAAATAAAATTAAGTTCCCCTCTCCAAAGCAACAATGAAGACTATAAATAGGAGAGTTGTGTTGGATGCCAAAAATAAACAATGCTTTTTTTTTATTTTTGGTGGATAATTACACTACCTTGGATGCTCTTTAATCACATGGACAATTCCACTTTCTTTCTTTAATCACATGGACATAGAGACTTCCACTTTCTTGGATGCTCTTTAATCACATGGAGACTTACTTTCTTGGATTCCTTTTGTCCATGAAAAATTCCACTATTGTATTAAATACAATATTTTTTGAAATCTAAAGACACCAAAATAAACACAAAATGTCCTTTTCCAAGCATTGTTAAATACAAAAGTGCTACGAGACTAATCGCGAAATAAGTTGGTAAATCGAGTAGTTTTAGAGAAATAAACGCGTCAAACAACTCCGAAAATGAGCGTATGAATGACAATATCAAGCGTTTATCAACTCCCCCCGACTTATCTCTTGCTAGTCCCTTAGCAAGATAAATAAAAGCAAAATAATATTATCCGAAAATGCATTGATAAAATGCACTAAGCCATTTTAGAAACTCCCAAGTTCCCTTAGAAGACGAGGTTTGTCTCGTGAATGTTTACAGTGATGATAACTACAAACATCAAAAGTTTGATCATGGTGAATGACGAGAATGATGATTTCAAAAGTTCAATTTGCAAAGCTTATGACATTACTATCACTATTTTTAGACTTGTGGGTTTTGAATGACTATCTAAATTGCTTATCTCCTTTAGAAACTTAACCCATACTTCCCTTTAATCACATGCTAAGCCTTGTATTAGCAAAATTCTCATTTAAATACAAAGAGTATTGGTCATTAGAGATGGAAGAGGAATTTCCTAAAAAACGAAAGTTTCAAATTTTGTCCATTTCTAAGCACTTTTCTTATATTTTCTTGGAATTTTTGCTAAATTAATTCAAGGCGGTTTTCATCTCTATGGGGGGCAGCAGACTCACTATATAAAATTTGACATTTTATGCTTATTTGTTAAGCTTGAAGGAAGCTATTCACCCTTTCCCATATGGTAACCTTTACCTATCCATAATATTAGACAAAGAGACTTATGATTTAGTCAAGTGAAGCTTTAAGTCAATATTAGGATTAAAAGTCATCCAAGTTTTTTCAAAGTGCCATTCATTTGTCCTCTCTATTGGAAGATCTTTTTGAAAAAACTTTTATCGTCTTTGGACAAGAATTCCCTCTTCACAAAATAAAAATTACTTTAAGTGTTACGAAAGAATTTCTCTACTTGAAGCATTTACACATTTTAAGGAACGTTTCTAGGGTCATGAATCTAATTGAAGTAAAGCAAGGTAGATTATCACTCAAAATTTCATCTAGATCAAGAAATTCATATCAATAGCTAATGAACCAATAATCATCATTTTTTTTCATCATTTTTCAAACTTTCAAATTTTTTTTATTATTTTTTTTAAAGCTCTAAACACATAAAAAATTCAGAAATTGAAAAGCCATTAAAGTTTAAGTACATTACCCCCTAACTTGAAGAACGCATTGTCCTCAATGTGAAGAGAACGAGAAATTGGCAGTCTCCCATTTGGCTTTTCGATTTTCATGAGGAAAAGAGAGCTATTTTTCAAAGCAAAATTACTATATGTACACACTAACAAAAACAAACGGGTTAGAATTAGATAAAACATAACATGCATGCATTGCAATCACATTTCAATCGTAATATCATGTTTATCAAACCGAACCCAAAAAAAGAAGGAAAGAAAATAAAACAAATTTTTTTTTATATAAAAAAAAATTAAAATTATATACAAACATCACCTATGCTTATTAGGTATAGGTCGGATCTTCAAGAGTGGTGGACTCCTCTTGAGGTGGGAATTCCAAAAATGACTTAAGGCGTTGCCCGTTCACTTTGAACACAAAGCCGATTTTGGGATCCTCAACATTCACAGCCCCAAAAGGGAATACATGTCGAACAATGTATGGGCCGGTCCAACGTGATTTCAGCTTTCCCGGAAAAAAGATGCAAACGCGTGTCATAAACTAGAACTTTGTGCCCGAGTTTAAATTCTTTTCTTAAAATAGATTTATCATGAAAAAAGTTTGCACGTTCTTTGCTTATCTTAGCATTTTGGTATGCATCCCTCCTTAATTCCTCCAACTCCTCAAGTTGCAACTTTCGGTTGCTTTCGGCTTTTTTCAAATCAAAGTTCATCATTTTAATTGCCCAAAATGCTCTATGTTCCAATTCAACGGGAAGATGGCAAGACTTTCCATATACTATCGGATAGGGAGACATTCCTAAAATTGTTTTAAAAGCCGTACGGTAAGCCCAAAGTGCATCGTTAAGACGCAACGACCAATCCTTGTGATTTGGATTTACCGTCTTTTCAAGAATTTGCTTTATCTCCCTATTGGCAAGTTCGGCTTGCCCATTGGTTTGAGGATGATAAGCGAGTGATACTTTGTGATTTATCCCATATTTTTGCATTAAAGATTCAAAAGGTTTGTTGCAAAAATGAGTACCACCATCGCTTATAATCGCTTTGGGAGTGCCAAACCTTGCAAGAATATTTTCTTTTAAAAATCGGATCACTACTTTGTGATCATTTTTCTTGCAAGCTTGGGCCTCTACCCACTTGGAAACATAATCAACCGCTACTAAAATATAAAGGTTACCGAAAGAGGATGGGAATGGTCCCATGAAGTCGATTCCCCAACAATCGAACACTTCAATCACTAAGATTGGATTAAGCGGCATCATGCTTTTTCTTGTAATTCTTCATAACATTTGGCATATCGGGCAAGATTTGCAATGTTGGTAGGCATCTTTGAACAATGTTGGCCAATAAAGGCCAATTTGCAAGATCTTGGCCGCCGTTTTCTTAGCCGAAAAGTGCCCTCCACAAGCTTCATTGTGGCACAAAGTAAGGACATTTTTGAACTCTTCCTCCGGTACACAACGCCGAATAATTTGGTCCGTACCATACTTGAATAAGTACGGTTCTTCCCAATAGAATCGATACACTTCAGACATGAATTTTCGCCGATCTTGAGCATTCCAATGTGTTGGTAACTTGTTGGTGACAAGATAGTTAACTATGTCGGCGTACCACGGCAATGAAGTTACCGAGAATAATTGTTCGTTTAAAAACGAATCTTTGATTGCACTTTGCTCAATGTTGTCGATAAATGAGAAGTGAGACAAGTGGTCCGCTACCACGTTTTCTACCCCTTTCTTGTCTTTGATGAGCAAGTAGAATTGTTGGAGTAAGAGAATCCACCTCAAAAGCCTCGGCTTTGCATCTTTCTTCGTGAAAAGGTACTTAAGAGTCGCATGATCCGTGAAAATGACAATAGGCGATCCAATGAGGTAGGATCAGAATTTGTAAAGGGAAAATACTATAGCCAAGAGCTCTTTTTCCGTTGTTGTGTAATTCATTTGAGCATCGTTGAGCGTTCGGCTAGCATAGCAAATGACTCCGGGCTTTTTGTCCTTTCTTTGGTCGAGGACCGCCCCACAGCATAGTCGCTTGCATCACACATGAGTTCAAATGGAAAACTCCAATCGGGAGTGTACATGATGGGGGCGGTTGTGAGCAAGTGCTTGAGTTTGGCGAATGCTTCTTCACATTTCTCGTCCCAAATGAATGGGGCATCTTTCAATAGGAGATTGCATAACAGCTTTGCGATAGCACTGAAGTTTTGAATGAACCTCCTATAAAAGCCGGCATGACCCAAAAATGAACGGACATCTTTGACGGTAGTTGGAGTGGAAAGTTTTGAGATTATTTCAATTTTTGCCTTGTCAACTTCGATTCCCTTCTCCGAAATAATGTGCCCTAAGACAATGCCCTTTGTCACCATGAAATGACATTTCTCCCAATTAAGAACAAGTTGTTTCTCAATGCACCTTTCTAAAACCTACTCAACATTCAACAAACAATTATCGAATGACTTACCGTAAACGGTAAAGTCATCCATAAATACCTCTAAGATCTTTTCCAGCATGTCGCTAAAGATACTTAGCATGCACCTTTGAAAGGTTGCTGGTGCATTGCACAACCCAAATGGCATCCTTCGATATGCAAAGATACCAAAGGGGCATGTGAAGGTGGTATTCTCTTGATCATTTAAATCAATCTCAATTTGGTTGTATCCGGAGAATCCATCTAAGAACGCGTAAAATTCATGCCCGGCTACTCTTTCGAGTGTTTGGTCCAAAAATGGGAGCGAGAAATGATCTTTACATGTTACTTCATTAAGTTTACGGTAGTCAATGCACACTCGCTACCCGGTGGTGACTCTTTGGGGTATTAATTCATTTTGTTCATTTTTTACTACCGTAAGCCCGGATTTCTTTGGTACAACTTGGGTTGGACTCACCCATTTGCTATCGAAGATTGGATAAATGATTTTCGCATCTAGCAATTTCAATACCTCATTTCTTACAACTTCTTGCATATTTGGGTTCAAACGGCGTTGAAATTGTCTATATGGTTTAGCATTTTCCTCCAAATGGATTTTGTGAGTGCAAATTAAAGGATTAATCCCTTGGAGGTCAGCTAGTGTCCAACCAAAAGCTTTCTTATGTTTATTAAGCATACTTACCAACCTCACCTCTTGCTCTTTTGAGAGTTCAGAAGAGATTACCACAGGGTAGGTTCTGGAAGCATCTAGGAAAGCGTACTTCAAGTTGCTTGGCAATGGTTTGAGCTCCATTTGTCCCTCAAGATTTCGTGTTGGATCGGATGTGCTCCCTTTTTGCTTCTTTGGATCTTGAACCTTGTCATCAAGTAAGGAAAACACTTGCAAACACTTATCGAATTCATTGGAAGTGGTTATATTCTCTTCCATTGAATCCAAATCGTAAGTATTATTAAAATGATCTTGGACTAATGACTCTATCATGTTCACATGTTCACTTTCTTTATCAAAATCATTTTGTTGCTTACTTAAAGAGAACACATTTAGCTCAAGAGTCATGTTTTCAAAAGCCAATTTAACAATTTCATTCTTGCAATTAATGATGGCATTAGATGTGGCAAGAAATGGTCTTCCTAAAATGACAGGAATTTTATTAGCGGGATTTGCTACTGGTTGCATATCAAGAACAATGAAATCAACGGGAAAGTAAAATTTATCAATTTGCACAGGAACATCCTTTATTATCCCTCTCGGTATCTTAATGGAGCGATTCGCTAATTGAATCGTCACTTTGGTGGGTTTCAACTGTCCTAACCCCAATTGTTGGTACATCGAAAAAGGAAGCACATTAACACTAGCTCCCAAATCAAGTAAAGCATTCTTTATACGGCAATTGCCAATTAAACATGAAATGGTTGGGCAACCGGGATCTTTGAATTTTGGAATACGAATGCCTTGCATGATAGAGCTCACTTGCTCTGTCATAAATGCTTTTTTCTTAACATTCAACCTTCTTTTTGTGGTACACAAATCTTTGAGAAATTTAGCATATGAAGGTATTTGCTTGACCGCGTCAAGCAATGAAATGTTGATCTTGACTTGCCTAAACACATCAAGAATTTCGGTGTTGCGATTTTCCTTAGGAGGTTGATTTAACCTTTCGGGAAAAGGGACTTTGATGTTATTTCTGATTTTTTCTATGTCCTCTTTCTCATTCCTCTTTTCCTCTTCCTTTTCCCTCACATTCTTTTCTTCTTCTACTCCTTCACTTGGTGCTGACTCGGCTATGTCCACCGGCGTTTGGGCCTTAGGAACTATAGTTTTGTCAATCATCTTTCCATTTCTAAGGGTTGTGATGGATTTCAACTCCTCTACATTCCCAATCGACTCCCCTTCAACTATCATGGCTTGCCCTCTAGGATTAGCTATTGGTTGGGCCGAAAACTTTCCTTTTTCTTGGGTTGCTAAAGCGGTGGTGAGTTTGGACATTTGAGTTTTCAAATCACTAACATCTCTATTGGTTTTGTCTACAAACAGTCGCAAAAGAGCCTCCAAATTTGAATTTGGGTTTGGGTTTGCTTAACCAAAAGAGTTGTTTTGGGGTGGAGGTGGTCTTGGTTGGTAGGAATTCGAGTTTGCATTCGAATTTTGATGAGCATTTTGATTTCCCCCAACTAAAATTAGGATGGTTCCTCCACCCTTCATTGTACCTTTGAGAAAATGGGTCATTGTTTGGCCTAGAGTATGAGTTCATAGCATTGATTTGTGAGGGACTTTGAAGGACCTCTTTGAAGGCAGGAATTGTGTGACACTCCTCCGTGGAATGCCCCAACTTCTCACATATGACACACAATTGACTTGATGACACTGCATTGACATCTCTAAGCTTGTTTGTCTCTAAGGCCTCTACCTTCTTAGACAATTGGAACAACCTTACCCCCATGTCATCATCATTGGATATTTGGTACAACCCACCCTTTCCCAGAGGTTTGGCCTTAGGTTCCTCGGTATAGGTATTCCAATTTTGGTCACCTTCCGCCAATTCATCAAAATACAACAAGGCCTCTTCGGGACTTTTACTCAAAAATTGACCATTACACATGGTCTCTACAAATGTACGCATTTTGGGAGTAAGAGATTCGTAAAAATAACTTACAAGGCTCCATGTTTCATTGCCATGGTGAGGACATGGGTTTAAAAGTTCCTTGTATCTTTTCCAACATTTGTAAAAACTTTCATTTCCTTTTGGCAAAAAATTGGATATCACCCTTCTCAAAGCGTTGGTCCGATGGACGGGAAAGAATTTTTTCAAAAACTCCGATTGAAGTACTTGCCAAGACCGAATAGATTGCGGTCTTAGAGCATTCAACCATATTTTTCCTTTATCTTTTAAGGAGAAAGGAAAAAGTTTTAAACGCATTACTTCCTCATTGGTGTTTGCCTCACGAAACGTGGAGCAAACTTCCTCGAAATCTTTCAAATGTAAGTACCAATTTTCGGATTCCATACCATGAAAAGAGGGGATATCTTGAAGCATACTTGGCTTGAAGGAGAATGTTCCCGCTTGTCCGGTGGGGAGAATGATGCAAGAATTAGACGTCGTCCGAGGTGGTTGAAGATAATCCCTCATTGTTCGAACCGGTTCAGGATGATTATCGTTCTCTTCGGTATTTGACTCATTGTCCTCGTTAGCCATTTCGGAAGGAGTAGGTGAAAGACTAGGATGCCTTGGTAGTGGTTGGCCTCTTGGTGGACTTATGCGAAGATCAATGTACAAATTTTCGGGCATAAGCCCGGAAGGGTGATCTCGAATAAAATTTTCAACCTAATAAATAAATAAATAATAATAAGTAGGAAAAGTAATTTACAAAGGGAGAGAATACTTACAAAGTGATTTTTTTTACAAAACCCGTAATCCGTCTTTCACCGTATTCCCGGCAATGGCGCCAAAAACTTGACGCGCCGAAAATACTTCCGTGCTTAGGTACCCAAGTGCAGGTTGTCAAGTTATAATACTTGGTAAGTCCAAGTGTCGAACCACAAGGATAGTCGGAAAGACGATGTGGTGATTACGAGTCCAAGGTTTTGTTAAGGGAATTTAATTGGTTGATTTTGATGATTGATTTTAAAGTCTTGCAATAAAAATTAAAATGATGTAATAATAGATGAGAAAAGGCTAAGGTATTATAGAATTCATTTGTTTTGGAAAGTTAAGTAAAATCAATCTCATTCAAAGTTCTCAATGCAATTCCTAAGTGTTGAATATTTTACCCATTTCTAAGCAAAATGGTGTGGAGCAAAAGTAACCCATTCCCATATAAATGCCATATAAAGAAAGGGTGTAAGCAAATATCAACACAAGTGTATCTCTCATTTTTATCTTGTGACAAAGGGTGTGAAGCAAGTGCAACCCATTCTCATATAATATCAACTAAGATTCAAACTTAAAATACACAAAAAGAAAAGGCATAATTTTAAACTAGGCATTTACGAACTCATTGTTAGTTTCCCCTAGGCAAATGAGTTGATTATGAAAATGGCCAACTACAAGGAGTTTAGCTCGATAAATCATAGCATTTCATTTGTCTAAGATTGGGAGGTCTAGGTGGAGGTCAAACTGTCCTATATAGACTTATTTGATAAATACAAATTGAATCCTTAAAATGATTAATGAAGTTGTTTATGACATAAATTTAAAAGATCCTCTTGGGCAACACTTTAACTAAGAAGATGAAGAGTCCTAAAATCACATAAAGTGTAGAAAGCACTCAACATATTATTAAAGTATTTAAAGATTAAAATCTCAAATTTATGATGTTTCCATGAATATTCAAAAACTAATCATGCTTGGCAAATGAAAAGTATCTCATTTAAAGAAAGAATGGACATAGGCTAGTGAGAAATACACAAGTGTATCACTCTTCATTAATGCTTGAGATCTAAGTATACAAGGCATACAAAGTCAAATCATCATATGAAAATTATCTTACTAGCTTATGATTGGTTGAAAAAATGGAGAAGATGAAGGATTCAAAAAGTATTTAACAATACTAACAATGGAATGAGAATTGAACTTACAAAATTAATGCATTGCAAATTTCATCTTTTAGCCTTAGCAAAGAAATTTAATCCATAATAAATGTAAAGACAAGAATTATAAAAGTGAACTCCATTTCTCTCTCTAGAAAATACTATTACAAGCTCTCTATAAATTGAGAAATGATAAGTAAAATAAAATTAAGCTCCCCTCTCCAAAGAAACAATGAAGACTATAAATAGGAGAGTTGTGTTGGATGCCAAAAATAAACAATGCTTTTTTTATTTTTGGTGGATAATTCCACTATCTTGGATGCTCTTTAATCACATGGACAATTCCACTTTCTTTCTTTAATCACATGGACATGGAGACTTCCACTTTTTTGGATACTCTTTAATCACATGGAGACTTACTTTCTTGGATTCCTTTTGTCCATAGAAAATTCCACTATTGTATTAAATACAATATTTCTTGAAATCTAAAGACACCAAAATAAACATAAAATTTGCCTTTCCAAGCATTGTTAAATATAAAAGTGCTACGAGACTAATTGCGACATAAGTTAGCAAACAGAGTAGTTTTAGAGAAATAAACGCGTCAAACAACTCCGAAAATGAGCGTATGAATGAAAATATTAAGCGTTTAGCACTCTAGTACTGACATGTGAGGGGGTAGCTCTGAAAAAGGTTTGGGCACATGCGGAAACAAATAAAACTAATTAACCCTAAGTTTTTTATTAGGCAAATGTATTCTTAAAAATCAATTTTAATCGAATAAAAAAGTATACACTAAGAGTCCATGGACTTTATGTAACACCCATAAGTTAAATACATTGCATTATCTTTTGTTTTGCAACTTTTCTGTTCTAGACGCCAGAGCGTGCTCGGACGGTATCCGAATGTAGGAAATGCTTCCACACTCTTTTATAGGTGTTATTACATTCACCTTTTAGGTTAGAAATATCCATATTAAGTGTTCCAGTCAAAATTCGCGAAATTTCACATTTTAAACTTACCCCACGAACCAACCTTTAGTCATTTGAGACATCATAACTTTTTCATTTTATATCGGACTGGAACCTCGTTTATGCCATTGAAAAGGTATTTCAATTTCCAAGAACTTTCATGTTTGGCCCGGAACCTAATTCCCATCTCTCGTTAGTCAAAATAGGGGTACAAGATCAGTCGGAAGCATAAACAAGCAAATCTGAGGATGAACCAACCTCCAGAACCATGTAGTCGACTACATGGAGTTGGGAAATCAACTACATTATGTGGTCGACTACATGAATAGTAATGTAGTCGACTACATTGCCCTGTAGTGGTCAAAATCGTATTTTTCAAGCTTGGACTCGATTTTTACACAACCTACACCCCTTATTCTCTTCCATTTCGATTAGGGCAAGGGGAGAGAGTAGAGAGAAGTGATAGATCATGGAGAAACATTTATAAGAGTGATTCTACCTCATCCTACAACCCAAAACAAGAATCAAACACATCATCATCATCATCATCTTCTTCCTTGTATCACTTCCACCAAGCTAGGGCTCAAAACTCTAGTAGAGTATCTCGCGCTTCGGTCGTCTAGAGCTTGATCTGCGGCTCAAGTTGTGAAGGTTTAATGCTATCGAGGTAGGAACACTAGTATTGAAACCTATTTTAAGAATTTATGCACCCAATCACCATTTTTATACAAATTTGGGGATTTTCTATATATATACCTATTGCTGCCTATATATAAACTTTGGGTCTATAAATTATGATGGAAATGGTTGATTATTACTTATAAATCGTAGTATATCATATTTCCCCATGTATCTCTTCCATTTCATTGATTTATGACAAACCCTTGTTCCTAGCTTCTAGCGCGCAGGTACTTATTAGTCCGTATGGTAAAATAAACCTTTGATACGCACTTTATCTTACATGATATTAATGAAATGGACTATTATATATTTTTACATGATGTATATGATCTTATAATTATTATTGGGATATTAATAGTTTTCTTTATACGGAGTAGTCAACACTGCTCGTACCAGGTAGATGGTTATTACATGTAACGTATAGCCTTGGTGGTTACGTGAAAATTATTGTAGCGTACGCCTTTGTGGCTGCGTGAGGTAGCGTATGCCTTTGTGGCTGCGTGAGGTAGTGTCTCGGTGGACCTGGTAAGTGGTCCCTGCCTTGGGGGCAGAAGAAACCGAGTTGTCGGCTATCTCTGTGCACAATAGATGTGAATATCCTATATGCGACGTATACATATACTTGAAAAATATGATATAGACCTGGTCGAAGTGCCTTGACATTGTATATATTATATTGTATATATATATTCATGACTTATGAACAAGGATTTCTCACAAACTCTCTTTATAAAGGATTACTTTTTATATACGTGTTTTCTTACAAATCCTATAGTTCCTACTGGGTCCGTTTGGCTCACAATTTTTCCTACACAGGTACTTCTAAGGATGGGACGGGGAGAGCTGATAAGAGAAAGGTCGACAAATCTTATTCTCCTCTGATACTGTATAGTATGAGGGCCTTTCACTACGGAAAGACTATGTTACCAAATCTTGTTGTAACATAACTTGACTTACATTAACTTAGACATGTTTGTATAATCTATGTTGCTTACTTGAAGTTGTGGAGACTTTATTACTTATGATTATATTGTGACCTTTGTGTATTACCTATGTATGTACTTTGAGGACCTTTATTGTTCTTTGATCTTTTTCTTCTTGTTAATGTATCGTGGAGTTGAAGGAACATGTTAATTGTTTAGTGCTATCCTGTTGTGGACGAGTGACTTATATTTTAGTTAATCAGTGCGCAACGGTACAGACTAATTTGTAAGGCATGAGTTAACAGGAGGGTAAGCTATAGTTCTAGCATGTTCCCATGTGATGGTGTTATTTGTGCTTGATCATTATGTATTTTCTTATCTCACTAGAATTTCTCAATTAAACTCACTCCCGCCGTCGCGTACGGCTCCGTGACCAATCGTGTTCCGGAGGTTCTTCCTCTCAACGGAACTCGGGGCGTCACAAGTTGGTATCAGAGTAATTAGGTTCTCTTCCTTCCTTCGCCGGAGTGTGGGTAGACTAGGATATCATCCTTTTCATTGTATCCTATCTTTATACTTAGAATTTGTGTGTTAACCTCTGTCATTTTATAGAATGCTGCCAAAGCGTAGAGGTAAGACTCCTACTCAACATATTCCCTTCCGGAAGGTGACCTCGAAATTGAAGGGGGAGATAGCTCTAGACTCCTCACGGCAATGAACAAGATGATGAAGGACTTTATAGGGGAATTTTCTGGAGTCCTAAAGAACAGTCATGAGTCTACTAGTGGAGCAGGTGCAAACAAGGGCCGAGCCCAAGAGGACCCTGCCATCATGGAGAATCCGAAAGAGGATCAAGAACCTTAAGGAGGGGAGACGGATGAGGTTACTTACCTACGAGAATTCACTCGTCTTCAGCCTCCAGTGTTTGATGGAACTAAGGGACCCGAGGATGCAGAGGGGTGGCTCTTTGTAATTAAAGAATGATTAGAGGTTATTAGAACTCCCAAGAAGATGTGGGTCAAGTTTGCGGCTACTAGACTCACTGGTAATGCTCATCGGTGGTGGAGAGTTATCAAGCAGTCCGAGGGAATCCGTGAATGGCGAGATTTTGAGACTGCCTTTCGATTACAATTTGTTTCAGACGCCTACCGCCGAGCTAAGAGAGATGAACTTCGCAGCTTGGTTCAAGGGGAAATGTCGGTAGAGGAGTATCGACTGAAATTCGAAGAGCTTAGCGTGTACATGGATACTTTTGCCCTAAGTGACCAAGAAAAGATGGAGATGTTTTTCCTAGGGCTCCAGGATGAATATAGATGTGCTATGGGATTCTACGAGTTTACCTCATTCAACCAGTTAGTCGAAGCATCTCTAAACCTTGATAGTTAGTATGCTCAAGCTCGTCGTTCCTCATTTTCTTCTGATACGGGCCGAAAGAGAGACAATGTAGGGTATCGTAGGGGCAAGTGGGGTAAAGACAAGAAAGCCCGTTCTAGCTTAGAGTCTTCAGGAGGAAACTACACCAGCAGTGGGAGTAGTAGTGGACGCACCGATGGCTGTTATCTATGCGGGGACATGGGACATTTTATCAAAACTTGCCCCCGAAACAAACAAGTCCTTGGCAGGTCAAGTTTTCGAGGGAATCGGGGTGGTCGAGGAAGAGATTATTGAGGAGGTCGTGGTAGAGACAATCGTGGGGGTCAGAACCAATATGGGAGTTATGGCGATTATACAGGCCAAGGCTCTTCACACGGACAGAGTCAGTCAGCTGGTGGAGGTTATCAGCAGTCTAACTACCCGATCCAGAATCAATTTCAATCCAATTATCGCCCTGTTCCACCGCAAACACAAGGGAGCTCTAGAGGCCGATTCTTCTCACCCAACCCAACTGGAGATCAGGAAGACCACACCGTCATGGAAGGTACCCTCATTCTTTTATTGACTGGAATTAGAGCTTTATTTGACACTGGTACCTCACACTCATTCATTTCGTCCAACTGTGTATCAAGTTTAAAGTTGAAAACTAAGAAGCTCGTTCTCCCTGTTAGTATTAGTTCCCCTATGGGTAGTACAACAAACTTAAGCCAATATTGCACTGCAATTATTACCTTACACCGGAATTGTCATATAGAAGATGATTTCATAGTCATGGAAATGGAATAGTATAATCTCATTCTGGGGATGGATTGGTTAACCAAATATTATGTGGTAATAGATTGTCATGCTAAGAGAGTTACTATTACCCACCATTGGGGAGAAATTATTGTTTTCTTCGGTAAGGGATATAATTTATACCCCCATATCGTACGTTACTAAGAAGGAATAGAGGGATTACGTCGGCTGGCTTTGTAACATTGTGAGTGATGCGGTTCCACTTCTTACACCACAAGACGTGTCTGTCATTAAGAAATTTTTGGATGTTTTTCTTAAGGATTTACCTGGATTACTGCCACAAGGTGAAATCGAGTTCTCAATTGATCTTGTTCCCGGAATTGCTCCCATTTTTATTACTCCGTACCGGTTGGCTCTTGCAGAACTAAAAGAGCTTAAGGCCTAGTTGGAGGATCTTTTAGCCAAAGGTTTTATTCATCCTAGTTTGTCACCATGGGGAGCACCTGTGTTGTTTGCCAAGAAAGCTGATGGATCATTACGCTTGTGTGTGGATTATCGCCAACTAAATCGAGTGACGATCAAGAATAAGTACCCTCTTCCACGTATCGATGATTTATTTGATCAATTACAGGGAGCTCATTTCTTTTCCAAGATCGACTTAAGATCGGGATACCATCAGTTAAGGGTCAGGGAGGAAGATATTCCCAAGACAGCTTTCCGGACGCGTTATGGCCATTACGAATTTTTAGTTATGCCATTTGGATTAACGAATGCACCAGCAGCTTTTATGGATTTGATGCATCATATCTTCCGCCCATTCTTAGACAGATTCGTTATAGTGTTTGTCGATGATATATTGATTTACTCCTCTTTGGAGGCGGAGCATAGGAAACACCTCCTTATAGCCCTGCAGTTGCTAAGAGACCATCAACTCTACGCCAAATTTTCAGAGTGTGACTTTTGGAAAGAATAAGTGAAATTCCTTGGACATGTTGTCTCACGAGGTGGTATTTCTGTAGATCCAGCTAAGGTGGACGCCGTGTCGAGTTGGCGCCGCACTACTAGTGTGACAGAGATCTGAAGTTTTCTCGGTCTAACCTATTATTATAGAAGGTTCGTTCAAGACTTCTCCCGTATAGCGTCTCCTCTTACTCACCTTACCCAAAAAGGTGTGCCATTCGTTTGGGATAGTCGTTGTGAAGAAGCTTTTAATGAGTTGAAGTATCGATTAACTACCGCTCTCGTCCTAGCCCTGCCAGAAAGGGGCTTAGGGTATGTGATATATTGCGATGCATCTCGCTTAGGACTTGGTTGCGTCCTAATGCAGTTGGAGCATGTTATAGCTTATGTATCACGTCAGCTGAAAACTCATGAGAAGAATTATCCTACACATGAACTAGAGCTAGTCGCAGTGGTTTTTGCTTTAAAGATTTGGCATCATTACCTTTACGGAGAGAAATTCGAGGTATTTTCGGACCACAAAAGCCTCAAGTACATCTTCACGCAAGAAGATTGGAATTTGAGGCAACGTCGTTGGATAGAGTATCTTAAGGATTATGACTTCACATTTCAATATCATCCTGGCAAGGCGAATGTGGTTACCGACGCTCTAAGCCGGAAAACACAAGGTTCAATGTCAGCTCTGAGGTGTCAAGAGTGGAAACTTATGGAAGAGCTCCAACGATACAACTTAGTCGTACGCCAAAATGAAGACATGGCTTTCCTTTCAAATCTCGTGGCCAGACCATTGATGTAGAGTCAAGTAACTGAGAGCCAATATGACGAGGATTTAGCAAAGTGTTGAGATCAACTTCAATCAGGAATAAAAATGGAAGGTTTTACATTAAGAGCCGATGGTGGATTGAGATACAAAAGGAAACTAGTTGTACCAAGGCATAACAACGAACTTAAAGAAGCCATTATGGCCAAGGCTCACAATTCACGATTTTCTATTCATCCAGGGGGCACTAAGATGTACCAAGATTTAAAACGTACTTATTGGTGGCAAGGTATAAAACGAGATTTAGCACAATTTATTTCTCGCTGCTTAACTTGTCAAAGAATAAAGGTTGAACACCAGAACCCTACGGGTCAACTTCAACCCCTTCCTATCCCAGAGTGGAAATGTGATAATATCACAATGGACATTCTGATGGGTTTACTGAGTACGCAGCGGAAGCATAACACAGTTTGGGTTATTGTGGATCGACTTACCAAGTCGGCTCATTTTCTACCAATTTGGGAGACTGACTCTTTGGAGAAGCTGGCAAAACTCTATATTAATAAGATCGTTCAACTCCATGGCATTCCAGTTTCAATAATGTCCGACCGTGATTCTAGATTTACTTCACATTTTTGGCAAGCATTTCAGCGCTTGTTGGGCATGCGATTGGATTTTAGTACAACTTTTCATCCGCAGACTGACGGGCAATCTGAGCGGACAATCCAAATCCTTAAGGATATGCTACAAGCCTGCATACTTGATTTTCGTGGAAATTGGGATGAGTGCCTACCACTCGCCGAGTTCGCTTATAATAATAGTTTTGAAGCCAGTATCGGGATGGCTCCATTCGAAGCATTATATGGAAGACCATGCAAATCTCCTATTTGTTGGATTGAGGCAGGTGAAGCAGCAATTTTAGGACCGCAGTTGGTGCAAGACACTACGGAGAAGATCAAACTTATCAAACAACGGTTAGTAACTGCCCAAAGCCGACAAAAGAGTTATGCCGACAAGAGAAGTCGATCACTTGAGTTTGAAGTGGGTGACTATGTATTTCTTAAGGTCAAACCTCGACATGGCATTGTCCGTTTCGGTAATAAAGGCAAGTTAGCCCCTCGATATATAGGACCGTTTGAAATTATTCAACGTGTTGGTTCGGTCTCATACCATCTAGCTTTGCCATCACAATTACAACGAATCCATGATGTATTCCATGTGTCCATGCTTTGGAGGTATATTCCCGATCTTTCACATGTGACTCTGGTCGAATAACTTGAAGTTAATGAAGATGTATCATATGAGACCCATCCAGTAGCAGTAGTGGACCAGAAGGAACAAGTTCTTTGTAACAAGGTTATCCCACTTGCCAAGGTAATATGGCATCATCACGGGATGAAAGAAGCTACGTGGGAGCTAGAATCAAAGATTCAAACCAAGTACCCACACTTGTTGCAATGAGGTAATTTCCATTCCTTCTATTTTAATTTCGAGGATGAAATTTCTTAAGGAGGGGAGGTTGTAACACCCGTAAGTTAAATACATTGTATTATCTTTTGTTTTGCAACTTTTCTGTTCTAGACGCAAGAGCGTGCTCAGACGGTATCCGAATGTAGGAGGTTGTATTATCATCACCAATTCAACTACATTTCTAGAGCCACGACCATCTATAATTGGATCAGATGTACTAGCTGATCCGGTATATCCATGGCAAATTCAACTACATGTACTTGGAGCCACGACCATCTATAACCTACCAAGCCAAGGTAGTAACATTTATAGGGTGTATTGAGGTTGTATTATCATCACCAATCGTTACTCTCTTCTACATAAAGTTCTAGACTTGAAAGTCATCACGTACACCTCCCTTCTAAGGGTTTTCAGTGCAAGTCTCAATGGAAATACTCAATATCCTCAACTAATGGCATATCTTCGTATATCTACCATCTATAGCTCTTAATCAATCACTCTATGTGCACAAAACCCAAAACTCCCAATTTATAAGTCATTCGGATGACTACGAAGTGGTTTTCACATGAATATCTAAGTATGCATGCTAAATCGTGAAACTATATGATCAATCACGTTAGAGTGATAATCTATTAATATATATCACTAATCTAAGAATTATCTTGTCCAAGCCCCAAGAGATGCAAACAACATATGCTTTTGATCAAAATCCCCAATTTGAGTTCAAGACTCTAATTCAACGAGTAATAATTTAAGAAACATGTTTAGAACTAGTGTTCCCACCTTAGACAAGCCGAATTTGCAAGTTGATGATGTGCGAAAGTCCAATCACCAAGCCCTAACTCCAAGCTCGAGCTCCAATGGAGGAAGAAGGTGGAAAAGATGGTGAATAATGAAGGAGAAAGTGATTCGGGACTCAAATCTTGGATGAGGAATGAGAGATGTGTAGAATCTCTTGTCTTTCTCTCTCTAGAGCTCTCTAGACTGTCCCTCACTCCCTTGATGTTGGGTGCTCGAAAATGGGGTTGTATGGGTGTTAAATGGCTTAAAAATGGGTTAAATATACTCAAAATCAACATTCAAGTGAACCATGATCGATCATGGGTCCCCCATGATCGATCATGAGCCATTTTGGAACTCCTCTGGAGGACCATGATCGATCATGGAAGTCACTGCAGCAGCAAATGACTTTCTGAGCCTGAAACGGACCTCGAAATAGCAAAATCTCCATTCGGCCCAAACACAAAAGTTGTAGAGGGAAAAGAAATGAAGATGTGGCCTAAAAAAATAGTCATTTGGACATCGGATGAAGAAGTAATGGCCTCTCAAAGCTGGTCAAAAATTAATAAATAACGAAAAGTCAAAATACGCGATTATCGCTTCGGTTTCGATCCGAACCACTCGAATGACTAAACGAACACTCACATGAGTGGAAGGAGGCTAATATGACCAATACGGAGTGCTATAACATTATGAGGCTCTTCGAATTAAGATTTCACCACCCGATGTGACATAAGCGGACGAATGAAGACAAATATGAGAAAATGGAAGAATGGGGTGTTACAATATATGTAACCTCATATATATATCAAAGTTACTACTCACTATAGTACTCACATAAGAGGATCGTATGCGAACCATGCTTAAAACTCATGTGTAATTGGGGCTTTAGGTATAAAAGTCATAATCAAGTTATAAGTGATACAAATCGACCAAATAATCAGAACAAAACAACCCGAACCCCCATGAACATGAAATTTTTTGAAATTGTGTACAAAACCCCAAGTTTGGTTTGATTCAAAGCAATTTATGCGTAATATCTTGAAGAGAAGTTTGTATACTAGTGTTCCCACCTATTGAGGGTTAATCGCTCGAAGAATCGCGACTAAATTGAGCCAAGCTGAGCAAACAGCGAGCTTCCCCCAATCCCCCTTCCAACCGTGCCCTAGCAATGGAGGTGGTGGTGAGGAAGATGATGAATAGTGGGTGGGGAAAGTGTGTGATGAAGGAGCTTAGTTCCTTACCTTAAATCTCCTACAAATCTCTCAATTTTCACTCTTCTCTATTTCTAGGAACTCTCGTGAGGTGGAGGTGAAATGAGGAAAAAATGAGGAAGAACGTATGTATATAACTGCTGCTCTCATTCACGGATTACTGTTCACGCGCATGGGACTTGCAGCGCTAAACTTTGAATGTCCATAACTTCTTGCTCGGAAGTCCGATTGAGGTTATCTTTATATCTACGAAAAACTTATTCGAAGCTCTACAACTTTTAAAAGGAATCTTTTTTAAATTTTGGACGGATTATTCCCAAAAATGCGTCAAAGTCAGCACGTTAATGTTACCGAATAAACATCTGTTAGCGATTCGCCTATTTTACGCTTAGTTTCGACCTAGTAGGGGCCTGAATTTGACTTCGGACAAAACACAAAAGTTGTAGATTGCCTAAAAATATAGACTTTTTCAAGGCCAGAAACTCAATTTGTCAAGGAACAAAGAAGTTACACTTTCTTCAAGTTATCCAAAATTATGAAGTCGAGTAAATTGAAAGCTTGCAATCTACATCCCGATTTCGACTCGAACCACCCAAAATGACTTACGGTTATTCTAACAAGCTTAAATATATCAATGTAACTTGAAAGTTTTCAAGCCATTCAGATCCTTTCAAAGAAAAATATGGCTATTCGAAGTCCACATTTGCCTTACGCGCGACTTATATCTCGATTCCGAGAATAAAGATACCGGGTGTTATATATTATATTATATTTTTCCTACAGAAAATATCAATTTTAGAGGAAATATGAACCTCTAAATTTATTCATTTTTGATGACAAATAATCGTCGAAATTAAATATTTTTATTGAAAATAGTGTTTTTCGACCATTACTATTCGTCAAAAATAAATCCTTGGAAAAAAATGGATTGGCTACAGACCAGTTTTTTCTGACAAGCAACGAACTATGTCCAATAAACATTTTTTGTCAAAAATAATATTTGTCATCGTTCACGAGTGAGAATTTTTGACCACTGACAAATTATTTACGACCATGATTGGTTGTCGAAAATATTTCTTTTTCCGAGGGTTGGTCGAAAAAAGACTATTTCAAGGGGAAAATTGGCTTTTCCGACCAAATTGCACCCTTGGAAATGACTATCATTGTTCTAGTGTAGACCACCGAAACCCACATAATCATACCACTTTCCCATCAATTTAAAACCACATAACCTTGATAAACCCAAACCTCGATAAAACCACATAACCTTACCACTTTCCCATAAACTTAAAACAAAATCTCAAAAATTCAAATCCACTCTTCCAAATCAAAAGGTGAAAAGATGGCTCCTAATGTCCAAAAAGCCAGAGATTATGAAACGATATTTCCAGGTTCCCACTGCGCGATAAATCTGGAAGTCTCTATTTAAGGCCTTTTTATGATGGAGTTGACAAGCTAATAGTTTTCACCTTGAATCAAAAGGAATTTGCTGCTAAACATATTGGAAAATCCCTCTTTGAGTATTATGGGGAGCTCACAGAAATCTTTAGTGAATTAAATCATCATGATAAAGTGGTCATGGAAAGTTCGAATGATATCGAATCTTATAGAAAGTCAATTCAGCGATTGCAAGTTCATATATTCCTTTCCAGTTTAGACAACGAACTTGAACAGATCAGTGGGACAATCTTACGAAAAGATCCTATTCTAGAATTAAAAGAAACATATGCACTGGTTCGTCGAGAAGACCTCAGGAGAAAAACTACAAACAGTGACTTTACTAATAGCGATGCTACTGTCATAGTAGCTCGCAATTATGTCCCACAGAACAATCAAGATCAGCTCTGAAAGAACTCAAACTGGCAAAATCAAGCAAACCAAACTCGTAACTCGCAATCAAATGATCGGAGAAGTAAGTCCCAATATCCTCCTTGTTCGGTATGTAGACAAACTGGACATTCTAGGGGTGCTATCAAGTAATTGGCTATCTAGACTGGTGGAATCATTATTGGGATTGTCATTTAAATCATAATAATAAAGGTGATGGAAATAAGGTCTTGGGATTGCTTACCACCACTGGGATACCTGGTAAGGCTTTAAATTCCATATCTATTTTGAATAATTACATAGATAATTGATTCTGGTGCTACCAATAATATGACATTTGATTCTAGACATGTCACTACGTTTATCCCCTCATCAAATAATTTTATTTCCACAGCTAATGGTAATCCACTCCCCATTATTGGTGAAGGGACAGTTCCTTTATCAAATATCATGAATTTAAACTCTATGCTCATAATTCCTTCACTCAATTACAATTTACTGTCTTTTACTCAAATTAATAATGTTCAAAATTGTATTGTTATTTTCTGGCATACTTATTGTATTTTTAAGGATATTCAGATGAGGCATTTGATTAGTTATGGGATTAGGCAGGGCAAATTATACTTCTTGGACTTGGCAGTAAATAGCACAAACCAGTTACAATGGGCTTTACAAACTAGCCCTACCCGAGGAGAAAAAGTTGAAGATGAAATTTAATTGTGGCATCATCGTTTGGGTTATGCACCGTTTAGCTATTTAAAGAAGTTATTTCCTAAACTTTTTAAGAATGTTAATATTTCCATTTTTTAGTGTGAAACCTGTGAACTAGCAAAAAGCTATCACACTTCTTTTCCATCGTCATTATATAAATGCTCAGTTCCTTTTATGTTGATTCACTCTGATGTCTGGGGACCATCTCCTAATACTTCTTTGAGTGATTTATGTTGGTTTGTTACTTTTATTGATGATTACATTAGAATAACGTGGATATGTCCTATAAAGTCTAAGAATGAAGTCAGTTCTTTGTTTTAGCGATTTCATAAACATATTAGTACACAATATAATGCTACTATCCATGTACTTCAAAGCGATAATGGAGGTGAATATATGGCTATCATTTTACAAGAGTATTTTAAACATCATGGAATAGTCCATCAAACTACCTGCCCCTATGCACCTCAATAAAATGGGATCAGAAAGGAAGAATAACCATTTGCTAAAAAGTAGTGCGGGCATTATTACTTAAGGCTAATGCTCCGGTGTCTTACTGAAGTGAAGCTCTCTCCTCTGCTGCATATTTAATTAACTGTGTTCCGTCCTATATTCTCGATTTTCAAACACCATTCGATGTTCTCTATAAAGCAGTCTTGGCTCCTAAAGCATCAAATTTACCGTCATGAATATTTGGTTGTATTGCATTCATTCACTTACCCAAAGAACACCAGAAGAAGTTCGAATATGGTGCTCTCAAGTGTGTATTAGTGGGCTACGCATCTAATCAGAAAGGGTATCATTGTTATCATCCTTCTTCACGTAAAATGTACGTGGCCAATGATGTCGTATTTCATGAAGGAGAGATGTACTTTCAGCAAACTGAACTTCAAGGGGAGCACTATAGTGAAGTTTAAGCTCTTTATTGTAGTAATGGTGACAATCTAATTAAGGTCGAGATCTCACCGCCAACTTGAAGCTTACCAAGTTCGCCACAGCCATCAGATTCAGTTTTCCCGTCATTGTCGACTTGGACTGATGACTCGTTGCCACCGTTGGGTTCGCCGCCACTGTCGTCAAGTTGTCGAGTTTAAACTTACCATTACCTATGCCTTCCACAAATAACCAATTGCCTCCCTCTGACATGTCTGAATATTAGGTATCTTCTCTTGAACCTTCTAAAAGTGTTCCTAAACTAATATATGAACCTGATCTCACCAGTAAAACCAAATACCCCATGAGTAATTATGTGTCTTATAATATAGGCTTTCTAAATCGAATAAGTCATTTGTAAACTAGTTAGTTATCCTCTATATTTATTCCTAACAGTGTGCAGGAAGCCTTGGGTGATCCAATATGGAAATCAGCTATGGACGAGGAGATGAAATCCTTAAGGAATAATGGCACATGCAATATAGTTAAGTTGCCACCAGAAAAAAGGCGTGTTGGTTGCAAATGGGTGTATATGGTGAAATATAAGGCAGATGGAACCATCGAAAGATACAAAGTGAGACTAGTAGCAAAAGGCTACACTCAGACACATGTGATCGATTATTTGGAGACATTTGCACTAGTGACAAAAATTAACAGAGTACGCGTCTTGATCTCTTTAGCGATAAATCTGGATTAGCCTCTATAACAATTTGATGTAAATAATGCATTCTTGCATGGAGATTTAGAAGATAAGGTATACATGGAATTCCCTCAAAGGTATAAAGTTTTTGTGGAACATAGAAACAAAGTATGCAAAATGAAAAAGTCTCTATATGGTTTAATGGTTTAGAAGATTTGCTAGATCAATAAGAAAATTCGGTTACAAACAAAGAAATTTCGATCAAACAGTATTTTTTAAAAGGTGCCATGGGAAGATCATATAACTCATTGTTTATGTTGGTTGTTGACCTTGAAGGTCTTAATCTTATTTTGATAATAACAATAAATCAATCATGTGTAATTTAACATGTTCTTGATATGAGATTATAGATTTCTTATTTGGAAAATCAAGAATAGCATGATTGCTCAAAAGAAGCTTGACAAGGATCATTCAATCAATATCCGATCAAGTCAACGAAGCATTGGACTAAAACCGATCTATCCAAATCAAGATCATTCCTCTACAAGCATTGGTTAAGTCAAAGAAGATCATTCTCATCACTCACATGCTAGCTATGAATTTCATGAAGCACAAAAGATCAAGGATCATATGCCACAGCTTCAAGGGTAAAGCTTCAAGTGAAGATCAAATTGAAGAAACAAATCGAAGCATTCAAAGACTCGTTCATTCGTTAATTGAGTGAGTGATTAGGTATTATGTAAAGTTTCTTATTTGATTATTTATATAGCTCATACATATCGAATCTTCATTCTTAGATTGATCAAAACCAAGTTTGAATCAAAATCATTTCAAAACATCATTATTGCAAAAATCGGTTTTGAAATAAATTCATATTAAATTCAAATGATCATATTTTGAGTTTTCCTAAAAATAGGTGTCTTAGGAACTTATTTTTGAAGTCCCCAAAGCATTATAATTAATTTTGGAGCTAAAATGCAAAAGTACAAAAATTGGGATTTTTGGCTTTTTGGCTCGTTGGCCAACAGAGTCCATCAGTTGACTAAGCAGCCTTGCTCAGTCGACTAAGGGTCCATCAGTCGACTGAGCAGCCTTGCTCAGTCGACTAAGGGTTCATCAGTCGACTGATAGTTTTGGTTAGTCGACTGATGCTCCAGAATATAGCGGTTGGATTTCCAATTTTTTTCAATTTTTGGTACAAAACTTCCACCAAACCTCTCAAACGGCTATATCACTTTTGGGACTATATATATGACACCTAAGAATCATTCTAAATACCTTGAATCATTCATATACTATATTCTTCATCTATCTTCATTATTCAAAGATTTAAGAAATTGTTTTTGATCAATCATTAATCTTTTGAGCTATATCATCTTGATCAAATAGGATAACTCTAGTGTGAGCTTCAAATTGTATTCTTTACACACTTGAGAGAGTTATTGTAAATTGGTGTAAATCACCAAACAATTAAATTTCATTGTGAGAGGTAAATCTCATAGGAAAAACAAGAAGGTAAATTCTTGTTTAGTTTTTGTGAAAGGTAAATTTCACAAGGTTAGCAAGAGGGTATCTTGTGAGAGTATTGTGGTGTAGCAATACTTGTAGAGTGTGTGAGACAATACTTGTAGAGGTTTGATCTTCACCCGGAAGGATATTGATTTTAGTGGAAATTCTCGGAGAACTAACCGAGCGCGGACTATGGTTTGGTAAACCAAAACCGTGTGGACAAAAAGCCTTAGACTTCAAATCGGTTCAATCTTTCTTACTCAATCTCTTTATTATTGATTGTTTAATTGCTTGATATTGCTTAATTATTTGCTATTGTTCTTGATTGTTTATTTGCTTACATTCCTTAATAAATTTGTTTAGTAAATTATTTTACTCAAACATTTTTTAGAAAAGTTTTTAAATTACGCATCAAGTTTTTAAAACCCTATTCACCCCCTCTAGGGTTGAAATCTGACCAACAATATGGTGGTTAATGGGAATGGCCCACAAGAACGAGAAGCACTAAAGAAGTATTTATCTCGGGAGTTCGAGATAAAAAGGTTTTGGCGAACTAAAGTATTTCCTAGGAATCGAAGTGTCTAGGTCTTCCAAATGCATCTTTTTATCTCATAGAAAATATGCACTTGATTTACTATGTGAAACTAGAATCTCTGCTTGCCAACCATCAAAAACACCCATGGAAGAAGGTTTGAAGTTGAAAATTGAAGCTGATCAAGTAACAGTTGATAAAGGGCGTTATCAGAGATTGGTGGGAAGGTTGATGTACTTAGCACACACCAGGCCTGACATTTCTTATGCATTGAGTAGTGTGAGTCAGTTCATGCATAATTCTAGAGACAAGCATATGAAGAATATTAGTTATCAGAAGGCAATTCTCGTAAAAGGGATTTTATTTACGAAAAAGAGTGATTTTTTGAAAGTTGAATAATACACTAATATTGATTAGGCTGTAAATGTAAGTGACAAAAAGGTCTACATTAGGATATTTTACGTTTATTGGTGGGAATCTCGTTATTTGGAGAAGCAAGATACAAAATATTGTTTCTCGTTTGAAAGCTGAAACTGAATATCGAGGAATGGCACCGGGAGTCCAAGAGTTATTGTGGATATAAATACACATGCACAAACCCCATTTGAAGCATCAGTCAGCTCTTGAATTTCGGGAACAGTGCTCTAAAATAGTATTATACTATTTTCAAGGCTCTCAGGTATTTTTTATAGCATTCCGACTTTAATTTTATCTGTATTTATTTTATCAGTTATAATTGATCAATCGCACGTAGAAATTGCTGTTTATCTCAAAATCAATCCAGGTTTCATATTTAAACCCCGTTTTCAAAACCAAAGGCGTAGAACGAGCTAAAACCATTTTTTAAACTTATTTTATAAGTCAATTTTATAAAATTCTGAATTTATCAATCTCGGTTTACGAATGAATCAATACGCATTTGTACCCGATTTGATCTATAAATCGCGACGCTTACTTAAATTTCCAATATGAGAGTACTGAATTCGTCAATGCCAGTTTAAATTATTAAACTGTTGTACATTATTGACGAATGAATTTCGAGAATTGCCGGATATCCGATTTCAAATCGAATTAGCTTTCGAAAAGCCCCGAGTTTTATCAAAAACATCTGTTTTGCTATCTATCATTATCAAAAACATTTTTCAAATCACACACACACACATTGATTTCTAAAATAAAAAAAGGGTGAATTACGAAGCACATGCTTTCCATCCCCACCCCAAATCTTGTTTTCCTAAAATTAGAGACTGATACCTGATAATATCAATAAGTATGCGAATGTTCGATTATAATTCCATGCAAATGCTACTTAAATATCGAAAGGGCAAATTGGGTGCCTAACATCTTTCCGATTTGTAACTTAATCCCTGAACCTTTGAATCAACTGGTTTTGGCAATAATTGTGTTTAAGAGATCGCTTAATTCATAAATGTTTCTCTTTTACACAGATTTTTATTTGTTTAGTAAAACAAATTGGCGATTCTTATTTTTCTTACAAGCCATCATTATTTTCTCATAATAAAACAAACCATTTTCTAAATTAATCGAGAAACTAGGGGAATCGCCGCCCAACGGGGATCCGGCATCGAGAACGCGAGTTCTCATAGTGGCTACTCTGCTGAGGATAATTTTTAAGAGGATTAGACTCTAAAAAAGAGTAGAATATGCGTGGATAATTAATTTCTATTTGCATGCTTTCCTATTCAGCCTTAGTCTTAGGATAACATAGATGTGATTTAGGTGGATACCCTAATTCTCCTTTTGTTTATAATTATTGTTTGAGGAAAATCTTTTCATAAATAAAAATTGAAAATACTTGAACAAACCCTAAATCACTTTTCATAATGTACTTCCATAATTATTATTTTGCATGCACGCACTATCATCATGCGTTATCGTAAGTGTGAAATTACCCCATTGAAACTGAAAATACTGCTTAGGGAGTTGTCTTGTCTAGGTTAACATAAATCGAAATATCTTATTTCCACTCTCCTTAGCCAAGTACTAACCGAGGTATATCGAGTGACAATAATACTCCCATACCCAGAACGTATATTAAAAGGTCCTTGCACGTACTCGCCCTTGAGGTTTATAACAAGACCTAGCCAAATAGGAGGGAGCCTAAACCTTACCCCATCAATCATTCTTGCATATAGGATACGTTAGCCTAGAACAGTTGAATTTCTACATGTTTTCCTGACTGTTAGTTGTGAGATTAGTGAACAAAAGGCCTTGTCATACATACCAACTCTTGGTTTGACAAATGCGGTCGGTGGCTATCCAAACTCTCCTGTAGAAATTCCTCACTAAAACCTGTTAGTGAGAATTTTCCTATCACTATTTCCATGAAAAAAAAAAACTCTAAGAGGATAGAACTTCCTGATTTTACAAAATGCTTTCTAAAATACGTTTTCCAAAAATAAGTCATTTCTCAAAACAAGTTTTCAAAATAATTTTCAAAACTGGAAGATTAAAAGGGCACCCTAGGAATACATATTCCTACCCTAAACATATCCACAGGGCTCTCAAGTTGTTGCTGTTGGTCTGTTTTTGCATAGACACCAAAAAGTGGTTTTCGATTTTATTTTCCTATCAAGTCATAGTTTTTTTAGAATTATGCAACCTCATCAAAAAATATTAATTTTCGGTCAATCCCCGAATTCTTTCTCCCCATTCTTCACCACACTCAGATTATCTATTGCTAACTCTAGCCGACTGGGCTGGTAGAGATCAAACCAGATGATTCACGAGATTAGACTCACCACCGATCATGCCTCCTTATCGTAACACCGAGCTATCGATCGATCAAACCGGGGTCAACAATACTGAGGGTAACCATGATGAAGCATCTCGTGCAGCGGATCCGCCACCTAGTCCTACTGAGGGTGGCACCTTAACCCTTGAACACCTATACCATCTAATCTAGGGTCTAACCCAGTCTATGGCTATCATGAAGAATCACCAAGCAGCCACCCAAGCCTGTCTTGACCCCCTAATCACTGCCAGGACACCTACTGAACCAAAACAACCCAATCCAAATCCAAACCCAATTAAAGATAACCAAACCCGAGGCCCAGTAGCTCCACCCAATATTCTCCAACACATTCCCTCAGTTCATGGTAACATCAACCCCCACCTCCTATGGTCCTTGCCAACATCGATGTACCACCATTACAAAATCCCGAAGTTTCCTGGCTGAACCTCGAGCATAACCAACCTCTTCAATACCATAATCCTCAAGCCATCCCTGATGGAGATCCAAACAAAGGACATTACCCTGAGGCTACAATCGATCGGACCATAGAGAATGAGGCCATTACCATGCTTAAAGACTAGATGGAAGCCCTCCCAAGACCTGTCTTTCTACCCATATGCCAGTTTACCTATTAGTTTCAAACTACCCCACATCGAGAAGTTCTCTGGGAGCACTCCACCTCATTTGCACCTAAGAGCTTATGTTCGAACTATGCAGTTGTACGGATTGAAAGAGGATAATTTATCCCAAAGTTTCCACCAGACTCTCACTGGACCAGCCCATAGTTGGTTTTTGAGTTTAAAGAAGCACAGGGTAGTCGACTAGAAAAGTATAATGAATGAGTTCATGGAACAGTATAAGTCCAATGAGGAGTTAAAAGTCACTCGTAAGAATCTCGAGATGACAAAATAGAGGAAAAACGAGAATGTCAGCGACTTCATCACTCGTTGGAGGGGGTTAGCATCTCAACTGGTCAACAGAATCTCCGAGGAAAAGTAGTTAGGGATAATTGTTAAGAATTTTAAGCCTGAGATCCGAAGCGGCATGGGTCACCAATACTTCGACCGATACAAGGCCTTAATGCATGTAGCTAATGAGACTGAGGAAAAACTTGCCCAAGCTGCCAAGGCTGAGAAAGCCTCTTCTCAATAAGAGAAGATCACCCCGACCATCAACCAAAGCTTGAGTCTTCATCAACAAACGAGCTTCCATTATCCACAAGAACAAAGGCCGAAAAAGCAAAACAATAGAAAGAAGGACCGTCCTTTTTCATGCCTATCGACTTCACTAAGTCAAACTTTGGCCCCGTTACAAGCTGAGGGTATTTTACAGCCGCTAGCTCCTCGTGCACCCCTCAACCCAGCTCCCCATGACTGGAATGCCAATGAACGCTGCATTTACCACCAAGGATTTGGACATAATACTGATAATTGCTCCACCTTGAAGCATGTTATCCAAGACTTGATTGATTCTGGGAAGATTACATCCTGCTAATGCACCAAATATCCAGTTTACTTAAACCATCTTAGAAATAGAAGGAATTGAGAGAGAAGTGGATCGAAATTGTAAGGGATAAGGGTAGAATGAGGAATTTCTTATTAATGTACCCATTTATTTTAGTAATAGCATATAATTATTTTTTCTAATTCATGATTGCCTCTGCTTAAACTTAATCATATTCCTGAAAAGACACGGGTGGCCAATCTAAAGTGAAAAGTATGGAGCCACATTAAACACGTTGAGGGTGCTGAGGGTACATACATTAAGGGTGCTGAGAAAACAGGTGCTGAGAAAACATGTGCTGAGGGTGTCGACAAGAAGATTTGAACAACCCCTCGAAGACTAGCTTCTTCATCATCATTCATACGCATTGAAGGTGCCGAGGGTATAGGCACTGAGGGTATTAATGGGAAAACCCAAACTGCTATCCATAGACTAGCCTATCGATTCATCATTTGCACTAGGGGTGCCCTATCCACACCACCATGACCCTGTGGTTGTCTAACCAGAAACTCTACCTCTGATGGTAGAATCAAGTCAATGAAATCAATCAGTTTAGCAACTAAAGGCCCTGCCTTTCTTAAGAATTAAGCCAATCTTGGGTAATCCACAACCACTCATAAAAAATGCATAACATCGGTAATCCTCCAAAGATTGAGGGTATAAGCATAAGTAGCAACACGCACGGGCTCCGACAGGCCCAAGAATCAGGAAGCAAAGAGCAACTTTTTAAGATAGAAGCATAACGCAGAATCAACAAAATCCCAAGATAGAAGCATGCCATTTCTATTATGAGTGATATCACCATCCACTCATTCACTAATTGACCAGGAATCAATATTTTCCTTTTCAATGTTGCTATATTCTTGTAAAATAGTTGGTCTTGCATGAATACATTTGCATTTAGATAATTCTGAGTAACAAAAGAAACTTTTTGAATCAAGCAACTCAAGATTCACAACCTTTTTAAAACTAAGTTTTCAAAATGATGGTGTAATAATTTGAGAAGTATGAGAATACTCAAAATTTAGGTAAGCATGGCACGAGCATTTGCATAATGCATACACATAAGCGCTAGGCTCCATGACTTGCTAGACAGGCTTCACCACCGCATCCCGGTGAGTACCTCGATGATTAGTCACACCATCATCATAACACCAATCAACACACTCTCGATCATCGCGATAAGATCATGAGCCCTCTTAGAGAGTCAAATCACTTTATAAGCCTTCCCAGAAGGGCAAATCATATCACAAATCCTCCTCAAGAGTCGAATCACTTCATAACCCGTCCCAAAGGGGCAAATCGCATCATAAATCCTCCCCGAGAGTTGAATCACTTCATAAGCCCTTTTAGATAGATGAATCAGTTCACAAGATCGCCTAAAGGGGCAAAACAAATCATAAGTCCTCCCCGAGGCCATAATTCAAGCCCTTCCTATAGGCCCGAATCCAAAGCCCTTCCTACAGGAAAATTTCGAAGCCCTTCTTACAGGCACAAACCAAAGCCCTTCCTTCAAGCAAACTCAGGCCTTCTCCACAACCAAAAAAGCCACATTTGAAGAGATATAAGAAAAAGTTAAAGAGAGAAAGATTGGAATGACAAAATCTTACAACTGATACGCGGGGGGCAAACCCCACAAAAAGGGCTTTTGGCCTAGCTTTTTCTCTCCCAAGAAGTCTTCAAGATACGCTCCCCAAGGTTCTCAGACCGAAACTCAAAAACATAACACGATGATATCAAATGCAAACTTTCAAAGCAAACATGCTCAAATCGCAAGGATGATGATGCTCAAAAAACCTGACAAAGTGGGTACAAAAAAAATAAAAGAGTAAAAAAGAGGATAAATCCCACAGTACCAAAAGAAAATAATTTTGAAAAAAATAGAAAAGGTAAAAGATAGCAGCAAAAGCCACACCAAGAGTGGAAGCTAGGCCAAAAGGCTCAGGGCTACGTCTTAGGTGAGGAAGGCTGCTAACCATGCAAAAGAAAAGAATAAATAAGCTGCATCAAAAAACTTTTAAACAATTAAGGAGGAATAAGGGTATTAAAAAACATAAAATGATGTAGGCACAAAAAAATTCTCCTCTCATGAAGTTAGAAAATAATAAGTAGAATCGCACCCTTCTAACACAAGAAAAAAATGCCAAGGAAGCAAAGTAAGAGGCAAAGTCTAAAACTCATGCAGGAGGTTCGAGAATTGCAAGAATGTAACTCGATCATTTGTCAAGGAAAAAAGAAGCCAGCCAAAAGTTCTTGTTTTTTTCAAAAAAAAAAGAGATCATAGCAAAACTTTCTCTTTTTATTTATCTATATTTTCTTAGAGATTCTCACCCTCAACAGATCATTAACTTTCATTACCTCAACATATCATCAATCCTCCACACCTCAACCTCAGATCTTAGCTAGTAGGATGTCTCATTTCTCCACAAGACCATCAATGATCCTCTCCCAGCAAATCTTCGATTCTCATATTAGCCTTTATCCTAGCCAGCAGGAGTTCTCATTTTTCCAGTAGACCATCAATCATCATACCTCCAGCACATCCCCAATCTCTCCAAACATAATATTTAAAGCCAGAGCAATGTCCTCATCAAACATTCACCATTTTACATATTTCGCTAAAGCGGGGGGCTCACCCCTCTACGCGGTCCACACACTTAGCTAAATTGCTGACAAAATCATTCCTACCTATGATAGTACATCAGCTCAACACCAGAATCAGAATTGTTAACGAAATCGTCCTTACCCATGAGAGTACATCAGTTTAACAAAATAGCAAATCGTTGACAAAATTGTCCCTGCCTGTGGGAGTACATCAGCTCAATACCGAATCAGTATTGTTAACAGAATAGTCCCTGCCTATGGGAGTACATCAGTTGATCGTTGACAGAACCGTCCCTGCGCGTGGGAGTACATCAGCTCAACACCAGAATCAAAATTGTTAACGGAACGGACCTTGCTTGTGGGAGTATATCAGTTCAACACCATAATCAAAATTGTTAGCGGAATCGTCCCTGCCTATGGGAGTACATCAATTTAACAAAATAACAAATTATTGACATAACCGTCCCTACTTGTAGGAGTACATCAACTCAACACCATAATCAGAATTGTTAATGGAACCATCCCAGCATGTGAGAGTACATCAGTTTAACAAAATAAAAAAATGTTGACAGAACCGTCCGTGCATGTGGGAGTACATCAGTTCAACACAAAAATGAGAATTATTGATAGAACTATCCCTGTCTGTGGGAGTACATCAATTCAACAAAAGAAATAGTCAACAAAACCGACCCTGCTAGTGGGAGTACATCAAAGCACAAGACATGTCTCGAACAGTCTAGAAATCACCTATCCATCCCAGTAGAGATAAATAACATAGCACGACATCATTTGTATAGCATTGCTTTTAAAATATCACTTGGGATTTGTGCGAGTGACACAAAATGATGCATTCTCGTTACCGACCTAGTTTCTTTACTTCACAAAGAACCTAGGCCGAGAGGGTCTATGAACACCTCATTTTATGACCCTCGCAAAAATCTCGATCTCTAAGGAAATGAGTTCACATGCATGCACGAGTATTTTTATATGCATACATACTATCTGCATGTGATAAAGATCAAAGAAAGAAGCCAAAAGGACACTCGGACAAGAAGTTACGAGAGTTACCAGACACTGCCAAAATTGAAAATCGTCAACTAATTTGGAAACTTGTATAAGGAGAGTTTCCAATTTTTGATCATTCTAAAACTTTGAGGGTTATTAGACATTTCCATACGGAGCAACTTACTCAAAAATCAGCTCGATCTGACGACCGGATCTCAGGATATTTCAAAATTTGAGAGTTCACTTCGGGAAATTAAAAGGGAACCTTCCCAAACTCCAAATGAGATCTAATTTGGTCAGTAGACAGGTTATATTATAGGGAATAACATGCTAAAAATTAGATCGATCCGATGCATCATCTAGCGAGATTTACAAAAATGGCCTGTAGACAAACATCTTAAAATGTTTGTCAATCGTCTTGAAATGCTTCTTAAAGCACTTAGTGTGTTGTGTAGATGATTAAGCCAAAATATTGCATTTTTATACATATTTAGGTGGCTTAATATGCATGAATTTGATTTTAATTATCCTTAATTATTAAGAATTGAGTTTTAATCATGAAATAGGATAGTATTTTTGTTTTTATTACATTATACCCTTTTTACAGGTTAAAAATGAACAAGAACGAATCCAGAAGTAAATTCCCCCAAAGTTTGTATTTGCCGGTCAAATTCGGAGCTGAATTGAGTTGAAGAGGTGAACCAAAAGCAAATCCCAAGCTCAAGCATGAAGGAAGTTGATGGAAGAGACTAAGAGAAGACAATAGAGTAGTCCCAAGCAGAGAAGAGTCATTTGAATCAAACAAAAAATTTTTGAATGAAGAAGAGATTCACCGTGCGCAATGCTGATGTTCTAGCCAATTTTGGTATTTATCCGTGCAAAATTTGAAGAAAACTCCAGAAATAGAAGTTGTATATCTCCGAGTTAGCTATGTGTAGGAGAAAACTTTGCATTAATCAGAGTTCGGAGCACAAAGTTATGACATAAATACGATTAGTATGCCAGTGGATTAAGTTTGAGCGCGAAAGAATACATAAATTCTTGGTGTAGATATTTACCGAATGGGGTCCTTTTCCTAGATGGCAAGTGACTAGCTCTCTACTCATGCTTAGTCCAGTGTTTGAATCCCGCGAACAAGTTTTAATTATTATTTTTAAGTTGACCCGATAAAACTTAGTCTCTCGAGCCAACGACTTGATAGACAATAAAAGTTAAAAATAGCATTTGGATTATTATCTTATTTTATTTTATTTTATTTTATTTAATTAATTAGTTTAATTTTTTAATTTTGAAAAAAATGTCGATGTATTTTAGATTTAAGGTTTGGAGAGCTGAGTCAATACTTTTTTTGGAGAAACAATATCATATTCTTCAATAATTTCAGAACTTACTCCAAAGAGAGTTTTCTGAGAGAGATTTTTAATTTCTTTCTTTCCTTTTCGCTTGTATTGAAGAAGAGACGGAGTTAAATAATATTGGCAGCGCAACTTTTGATATTCTTCATAACCGTAAGTTTTTTTTCTTTCAATCTTTATTTTTAATTTCTTTCAATTAATGCTCAATAATGCTTAGATTGTTAGTTAATTATGTGTTTGAATGTGATTGATGATTGAAATACATGCTTTATTTATAATTTTTATTAGAATTTTTGGTAAAATTCCGCGTAGAACCCTAAAAATATGTGCTTTCGTATTTTGATCATAACTTCTTCGTTTCTTGGTCGATTTTGATGATCCACCTATCAAAACGATCGTCGTGAAATTTTTTACACAATAAAACTATTTTGGAGTTATAAATCATGAAATTTTCAGAACCAGTGAGTGTATTTCGTTTCTGGCAGTGTATTTCATTACCGAAATTTGTTTAATCGTATTTTTTATTTATTAATCGTTCCTTAGTTTCAATTCCTGTGAGATTTTATATGTTTATTCAATTAGATTTCATAAATATGTTTGGTCATTTTGTTATTGAATTTGTCATGTTTTGCTTAGTTTTTATCAACATACTAGCGTAATTTCGTAATTAGTGGTCCATAGTGAAGGCATGGCGGATTATTGCGTAATTTCGATTCAATTATGATTGTGGATTGAATTTCTAATGAGTTGTAGGTAAATTAATAAATCTAGAAAATATATTAACCTTTCATGCATTGAAAACATGATTTTTTAAGATTATTTCTCGATTATTCGACAAAATAACAGAAAAACCTCAAATTACGAATTTTTATACTAAAACTCTAACGAGGCTAAATAAAGGATGGTCCTTATCCCCTATTGACCTGAATTGGTTACCCAAGTAATTTTGGAGCCTTGGGCGCTGTTTTGGTGCCATTCCAAAATCGGTACCGACATAGTGCCAATTTTAACTTTTTAAGAATGATTTTGATGTATGTCATGCATACGCATAATCAAACTTTAAAAAAGAGTTAGGATTTTGATATTAACTAGATTTGGTTAAACTTAGTTTGTTTTTGTTACGCACTAGTATTACTAAGTGAAAATCAATTTTTGTAAAAAAATCATAAGTCCCCTTATTGAAAACTAAAGTTACATGCAGCTTATATGAGTCTTGTCATGCACTTCTCATGATATGCTCGTGAACTTTAGTATTTAAAAATTGGTGCGCTAAGGACATTCATTGTTAGTTACAGCCTATTTTATCCTTGATTTATTTATTTTCTTTTAAGTTTTAAATTTAATTTCTTATTATATTCTACAAAATTTATTATTTTTTTCTTCTTTCTCTTTGTTGAAAGCTTAGCTAGAATAATAGAATTACCTCTTTCCCTGTGGTTCAACCTTGGGCTTCCAAGTATATATATTATAACTTGACCGCATGTACTTGGGTGTATAAATTATGCGTTTCTGAGCGTAGTCAAGCAAGAATTTTGGCGTCGTTGCCGGGGAAGGTTATCAGTTTTGTTCTATCTTATTCTAGTTTTCTTTCTTTCTACTTTTTCTTTCTAGGATTTATATATTTGGTCTCTGCCTAGTATATGAAACCTTGGCTTCCTGGTCCAAATAACCATATCTCAAGTAATCTTCTGTTCGAGTACTGTGTCATCCCCGACAAGTACAAGTCAGACAATGAATCTTCGGAAGCATTCGAGTCTTCCACTTTAGCCAATTCAGTTCCTTTTTCTTTTTCTTCTGATTCTACAAACGGTACTATCCCGTGGACATCTGAACACGCGATGGCCGATCATAATGTTGAAGAACAAGTAGAAGATGAGATGGCAACAAATCTTGGAGCAAATAATAGAGCTAGCCAGGCAGTTGAAAATCCTAATCTTACTTTGCATGAACTCCTACTTCCTGGCAGAAATGCTACTTCTTATTGCATTAATTTTCCAAATGTTTCCATTTTCGCAATGGCATGATTAAATTTTTGCCCACTTATCATGGGTTTGAAAATGAACAAGCTTACCTTCACATTCGAGAATTTGAGGATGTCAGTGCCACCTTTAATGATTAAAATTGTTCTGAAGACACAATTAAGTTGAAGCTATTTCCTTTCCCCTAAAGGACAAAGCTAAAACTTGTTTTATCTCTCTACGCCCGAGATCCATTAACTCATGGCAAGAACTCCAAGAACTTCAAACTTATCCCAAAAGGATGATGAAACCTACTTCTAGTGGTGGGTTCACTTTAAAGAACTTCTTAATTCTTGTCCACATCACGGCTATGAGAAGTGGAGAATCATCAGCTTCTTTTATGATGGTCTAATTCCATCAACTCGGAAATTTGTTAATTCTATATATAATGGAATTTTTTTGGGAAAGAGTCCCACTAATACAGAGGCATACGTTAAATGGCTTTATGAAGTATCTCAAGAATGGGAGCCAAGTGCTAAAGGTAGCGCAGCTAGAACTAAGGTCTCACAAGCTGGTCTGTATCAATTGAAAGATACTGATGATATCAATGTGAAGTTAGTTACTATCTGTCAATAGCTTGAATCTTTGGAATCAAAAAGAGGAGAACCAACTTCCAAACCATTTGTAGAGCAAGCCTGTGGCATTTACGATACTCTTGGTCATCTTACTGGTGATTGCCCAACCATTCTAGCTCTAAAAGAAATGCTGAAAATTGATTTTAATACTGTTATGGCAATTGGAAAATCTAATTCTTATGGGGATCGCTACAATCCAAGTTGGAGGAACCATCCCAACCTCAGTTTGTCTGGTAACCACTAAGAAGGGGGCCCTATGAAATCCACTCAACCATTTTAACAATCCCAGCCGTACTTCCAACCGCACCACTTCAGTAATTCTACCAGCAATCCCAACCTTCAATTAATTTTCAATCTCAACCACCGTAGTAGTATTAACAACCTCAAGGCCAGAGTCCTAATTCTTATGTTCCACCATATAAGAAACCCCCTGAGGAGAATTTACAAGGCATGTTCTAGGCAAACGATAGACCAGATGAAAGTTTCAATGGATAAGATTGCTAGTCAGAATGACCCAAAAAGGAAGGTAGCTTTTCCAACTCAATCCCAGCCAAACCCCAAGAGCAATAACAATTATTCTTCTTCAGGCACTAAACAATATCATGAGCAAGTCAAAGCTATCACTACTTTAAGGAGTGGTAGCATTATTGACAATCAGATAGAACCACCACCACCTGATTATGTGCAAGTGAGAGGGATGGAGGACGAAGATGAAGAAATTAAAGCAGTGAAGTATACATTTACTAAAGCCCAGAGAGGGGCTGAGATAACTAAGGAAGCAGAAGCAGAAGCTGAGAATACGAATGATGTCCCAGAAAAGAATAAAACTTATATTCATCACATTCCTGTTCCTTTTCCTCAAAGGTTTGCAGAAACCGATTAAGGATAATCGTAATTCTGAGATTCTTGATCTTTTTAAGCAAGTGAAGATCAATCTACCTCTTTTGGATGCAATCAAGCAAATTTATTTTTATGCCAAATTTCTTAAAAATTTGTGTACCATAAAGAGAAGAGTTTATGTTCAGAAGAAAGCCTTTTTGGCTTATCAGGCGAGCTCAATCATACAACACAACTTGTCATCCAAGCACAAGGACCCTGGTTGTCCTACCAATTCTTGTTTTATTGGCGATCAAGAGAGATCTTGGTTCAAGTGTGAATTTACTTCTTTATTCTGTTTATCAACAGTTAGGTTTGGGTGAGTTAAAACCTTGATCGTTCTGTGAAAGTCCCATAAGGAATAGTTAAAGATATTTTGGTTAAGGTGGACAACTTTGTCTATCTAGTTGACTTTGTTGTACTGGATACTCAACCTATGGCCAATGTCGGTACATAGATTCCCATTATTCTAGGAAGACCCACCATTAACGCTATCATTAGTGTAAGGAATGGTGTCATGAAGCTTTCTTTTGGAAATATGACTCTCGATGTCAATATTTTCTCAATTCCTAGACAACCTAATATTGAGGAAGAGGATGTTCGTGAACTAAGTTACTTGGATACTGTTGTCGAGGAATACATTAATGTATCACAGTATGAGGACCTAGTTGAGTCAACCTTGACTCATTCGTTTTTTGATTTTAAAACTTATTCTCCTATCAAGAAGGAGATAAGTAAAGCAGTTTTCGATCTTAATTCCAGCAAAGATGTTGAAGAATTCGAGAGAGAGCAGGTTATGTGGACTGAACGTTTTGAAGAACTCCCCCTGAGTAATTTTTTAGTTATACCCTCTACGTTCAAAGCTCCAAAATTGGAACTTAAGCCTTTACCCTAGGAGCTAAAATACGCGTTTTTAGGAGAATTTGAGACTTATCCTCTCATAGTCTCAAGCAAGTTGAATTCCACTCAAGAGTCTGAGCTCTTGAAAGTTCTTAAGTTACACAAAAATGCATTAGGATGGACCAAAGCTGATCTGAAAGGTAGTTGTCCTGATATCTGTACTCATAAGATATACCTTAAAGAAGATGCTAAACCTTCTCGACAGATGTAGATGAGGTTAAATCCCAACATGAAAGAAGTAGTTCGCAAAGAAGTTCTTAAACTCTTAGATGTTAGAATTATTTACCCTATCTTTGATAGCAAATGAGTAAGTCTTACTAAGGTTGTGCCTAAGAAATCTAGCATAACTATTGTTCCTATTGCTGAAGGAGAGTTAATTCCTACACGTTATACCACTGGATGGTGCATATGTATTGATTATCACAAGCTTAACTTTGTAACCAGGAAAGATCATTTTCCACTCCCATTTCTTAATCAGACTTTGGAGAAGTGGCTGGTCATTCTTTCTACCGCTTTCTAGATGGTTACAATCAGATAGAGATCACTCATGAAGATCAGAAAAAACCACTTTCACTTGTCCTTTTGGTACCTATGCTTTCATGAGAATGCCATTTGGCTTGTGCAATGCACCAACAACCTTTCAAAGGTGCATGATGAGTATCTTTAGTGATATGGAAGAATTTCTCGAAATTTTCATGGATGATTTCTCTTTATTTGGTGATTCTTTTAAAGATTGTCTACAGAATCTAGAAAAAGTCTTGGTTCGTTGCAAGGATAATAATATTATTCTGAATTGGAAAAAATGCCATTTCATGGTTACCCAAGGAATTATTTTAGGTCATATTGTCTCAGCTAAAGGAATTCAAGTAGATAAGGCTAAAATCGACCTCATTGCTAATTTGTCAGTTCTCAAGACTGTCAAAGAGGTTCGATCATTCCTAGGCCATGCTGGTTTTTATAGGAGGTTTATCAAAGGTTTCAGTGCTATATCTTGACCTCTTTGTAACTTGCTTGCCAATGATGCACCATTTGAATGGACTTCAGTGTGTCAAGAAACTTTCGATAAGCTCAAAGAAATGCTCACTACTGCACCCATTGTGTAACCACCTGATTAGAGCTTACTATTTGAGCTTATGTGTGATGCTAGTGATTATGCCATTGGAGCTGTCCTAGGATTGAGAAAGGACAAGAAGCCCCATCTCATTTACTATGCTAGCTGGACTTTAAATGATGATCAGTTGAAGTACTCTACGATTGAGAAAGAGCTACTAGCAATTGTATTTGCTTTAGATAAGTTCCGTTCCTATTTGGTTGGATCACCAATTGTTTGCTTTGCTGATCACTCAGTAATTAAGTATCTTCTTATGAAAAAAGATGCAAAAGCAAGATTGATTAGGTGGATCCTACTAGTCCAAGAATTTGACTTGATTATCAAAGATAAGAAAGGAGTAGAAAATGTCATAGCTGGTCACCTATCTAGGCTCACTAGTGAAGCTATAGATGCATACAATTTACATATTAAGGAAAGTTTCCCAGATGAATAGTTGATGGCTGTTCATAGTTTGCCTTGGTATACTAATATCGTGAATTATCTTGCCATAAGAAAAATTCCTAATTGGTCTCGTTAAGAGCGAAATCGATTCTTTACGTTAGTAAAGAATTTTTATTTTTATGATCCGTACTTGTATAAGTACTGTCCTGATTAGATCTTTCGAAGGTGTGTCCCAACAAATGAAGTTAAATCCATCATGTATGCTTGTCATGAAGCAGCATGCGGGGGCCACTTTTCTTTCCATAAGATAGCTGATAAAATTCTACAATGTGGTTTCTACTGGCCTACTCTTTTTAAAGATGTGAAGAACCACTGTAAAATGTGCGCTTGTTATCAGATGTTAGGTGCCAATTCAAGAAGGAACATGATGCCTCTAACTAATATCATGTCAGTTGAAATTTTTGACTGTTGGGATATAGATTTTATGCGGGCCATTTCCACCGTCTTTTGGGCACCAATACATTATATTGGCTGTCGAATATGTGTCTAAATAGGTTGAAGCCATTCCTACTAGAAATAATGATCACTTCATAGTCATTACATTCCTTAAACATAATATTCTTTCTAAGTTTGGCATGCCAAAGGTGATTATAAGTGATCAAGTGACTCATTTCTGTAACAAACCATTTGAGAAATTGATGCAGCGTTGGTAGACAAACATTTTTCAAAACTAATTTTTGTTGATTTTTGCGTATCGATACTTCCCGAATTTTGATCATGCTAAAAATTAGTTGGTTGGTAAATAATACCAAAGGGAGTAACATACTCATAAATCAGCTCGATTTGACGGCTGGATTCCCGAGAATTCAAAAAATTGGAAGTTCATCTCGAGAAATCAAATGGAGGCCTTTTCGATGTCCAAAAAATCTAAAATTTAGTCAGTAGGTAGGTTTTGTCATGGGTAACAACATACTAAAAAATTGGATCAATCTGATGTGTCGTTTGGCTGCAATTGCAAAGACCATTGCGAGATGAACAAACTTTAACATTTTGTCCGTAGACAAACTTCAACATTTTGTCTATAAGACAAACACCTTATGGTGCTAGTCCACAAGACAAAATTCAAAATTTTGTCTTCAACACAAACACCATAAGGTGTTTGTCCATAAGACAAACTTCCTAAAATGTTTGTCTACAGACAAATATTTCCTAGCCCGGACCATTTAATTCGACACAGATATAAATACACTTGTATAGACCCCATTTGAAGCATCAATTAGCTCTGGAATTTTAGGAACAATGCTCTAAAATAGTATTCTACTATTTTCAAGGCTCTCAGGTATTTTTCATAGCAATTTGGCTTTAATTTTTTATGTCTTTATTTTATAAGTTATAATTGATCAATGGCATGTAGAAATTGCTGTTTATCTCAAAATCAGTCCAGATTTCATATTTAAACCCCATTTTCAAAACCAAAGGCGTAGAACAAGCTGAAACCATTTTTTTTTAACTTATTTTATCAGTCAATTTTATAAAATATCAGTTTTATTAGTCTCGGTTTACGAAGGAATCAATACGCGTTTGTACCTAGTTTAATCTATAAATCGTGGCGCTTACTTAAATATCCAGTATGAGAGTACTGAATTTATCAATGGCGGTTTAAATTATTAAATTGTGGTACACACATTTGTTTTGATATCTATCATTATCAAAACCATTTTTCAAATCAGACACACACATTGACTTCTAAAATCAAAAAGGGTGAATTACGGCACATGCTTTTCAACCCCACCCCAAATCCTGTTTTCCTAAAATTTGAGACCGCTACAGGATAATATCAATAAGCATGCGAATGTTCGATTATAATTTCATGTATATTGTTTTTAGATACCAAAATGGCAAATGGGGTGGCTAACACCTTCCTGATTTGTAACTTATTCCCCGACCCTTTGAATTAACTGGTTTCGTAATAATCGTGTTTAAGAGATCACTTAATTAATAAATGTTTCTCTTTTACGCAGACTTTTGTTTGTTTAGTAAAATAAACTGGCGACTTTGATTTTTCTTACAAAACATCATTCTTTTCTCATAATAAAACAAACCATTTTCCAAATTAATAGGGAAGCCGGGGGAATCGTCCCCCAATAGGGATTCAGGGTTGAAAGAGCGGGTTCTCACAGGTTCGAATTTAAAAAGGGATATGAATGGTGACCAATGAGAAGATGGGTCGGGAACAAAAATTAGAAAGAAGGTCAAGATGAGGAGAAGAAATTCAATGCTTTCTAGGGGGTTAGCACGATCTTCAATAAGCCCTTCCATAAGATAATGTTTCAAATCTAGGGTGAACATTTTTTCAAATGGCTAAAACCAATGGCCGGTGACCCAAGCGCAAGAGGACGCTACCCTTCGTTTCTCCTATCTCAAGGACCACGAACAGATAACTGAAAACTATAAGACTTTGAAGTAGTTCGTGGATAGGTTAACGAAGCAAGGATAACTCACTAACATATAAGTTTGTGATGCCCACACGGGTAAAGAATGATAAGGGAAAGGAGGTCGAAGAGTAAGTGGCCGTCATCTAAACAAACAAGCAGGTAGCTAGAGTCATTGTGGCAATCCATAGGATTGTAGATAGATCTGAGGCAATAAGGAATTTTCTTCGGGCGAGGCTGGCCCGGGCTTTAACCACACGAAATTCGACTCATATAACCCGATTAACAGGCTAACTTAGATAGTGGATTTAAATGGTCATAACTTATGGTTTGCTTAAACCTTTATATATGAATGATTATTTTTTTTTGGTTTATACCTGCAGGCAGTGTCCGGGCCAACTTTTGCGCACCTCAACTAATTCTCATTTACAGCTTAGACCACACTTCTTGTTGGCCATATAATATTTTTGCAGTCACTGGAGTTCGACCTAGGGAGCTCCCAGTCAACCCCAAAATTAAACTTAGGGCTTTAACTGCTAGATCAAATATGATGGTTTAGGGATGATTATAAAGAGGTCATAACACTGATTAATTTACGGTACCTTAATTTGTAATGCCCTGTATCTCTCTATTTCTCAGAATCGTGATACAAGTCACTCGTAAGGCAGAAGTGTACTTTGGATAGCCATATTTTGCTCCGAAAGGATCTAAATGACTCAAAGACTTCCAATAAGTTACATTAATATATTTAAGCATGTTAGAATATCCGTAAGTCATTTTGGGTGGTTCGAGTTAAAATCGGGATGTAGATTGCAAGTTTTCAATTTACTCGATTTCGTAATTTTGGATAACTTGGAGGAAGTGTAACATCTTCGTTCCTCGTTAGATTGAGTTTTTGTTTTTGCAAGTGTCTATATTTTTATGCAATCTACAACTTTCGTGTTTTGGCCAAAAGCCAATTCAGGCTCCTACTTGATCAAAATTGAGCGCGAAATAGGCTAATCGCTATAGTTGTTCATTCGGTAACATTGTAGTCACGCGCTGACTTCAACGCGTTTTTGGGAATAATTTATCGGGAATTTGGAAAATCTTCCTCTTAGTAACTTTTAGATCTTTGAATAAGCTTTCCATAGACATATAGATCACCTCAATCGGACTTTCGAGCAAGAAGTTATGGTTGTTCAAAGTTCAATGCTGCAGGTCCTAAATGTGACACGTGACCAGTAATCGGAAGAATTAGAACAATAGTTTATATATATACATCCATCTCCTTTTTCTTCCTCATTCCACCACCAACTCACGAGAGCTTCTAGAGAAAGATAGAGAAGAGATTCTTGAGGTCTCTTGTGTATTCTTCATCTCCCATCCAAAGATTAAGCTAAAAAATCACCCAAACCCTCTTCTAAACAACTAATCATCTTCTTCATCCTTCCTCCTCATCCATGGCAGCTTGAGCGTGGGATATAGTTAAGAAATTGGGGTCCATGCATCATCAAGTCGAGGATGAAGCTTTAATTACATGGAAACATTAATACTAAACTTATTTTTCAAAGTATTATATGTTGAATTATAGATTTTCACCATAAATGGATATTTTCTTAAAACCCTAAGTTTGTTGCATACTCACATGGGTTTGGTTGGTTTAAGGCTCAATTAATGGTACATAAGGGTATAATATTATAGATATGTCATGTATTATCAACTCTCATCATGCCATGAGCCATGAACTTGCATCTACACATTATACCCATTTAGTAGTAAGGTGTATGAACTAGAAACTTGGGGGGTTTGGGTTTTGTGTGCATAGGATGGTTGGTTATGGATTGTAAATAATGGATATACACATGTACGTCATTAGTTAAGGATATTGAACCTTATACATGAGAATTGAACCAAAAACCCACTAGGGCAGAAATGATAAATGTTAGCCTTTGAGCTTATTGTATTATATGGACCTTGTTAGTGTTAGAAATGAGAATACACCTACCATACACTCTAGTAAAATAATAATTATAGCTTGGCGGGGCTTAGGTTGTTATAGCCATAACCATATCGGTTAGGCAAGAAAACATAGCAAGTGACGCGTAGCTTGATTAAATAACGTGAGGATATCGATAAGACTTGCGCAGCTTTAGTTTTACACACGTGACACATAATGAAAAAAGTATCAATAATGCACCAGTTGACCATTTAAATGTGAATTATTACGTTACGGAAAGATTATGGATAAAAGACGTGATAACAAAGCTTTTGAAAATGATAAACGAGTGATGTGTAATCGTGTAATTATATGCATATAAATGACTATAGAGCCTAATATGCGAATTATCTTATCGGCACAATGAAATGAGATATATATACGTTCTATTCCAAGTGTGATGGATTGTATAGACTTGATATATATACATACCCATATATATATAAATGAGATGTACGTCTGATTATTCTTTATTGTTATTTGGTGATGGAATGGCTTGCGTGAGTATGGTGAAATGGAACTAGTCCATTGATCGGTCCCAAGTGTGGTCTCATTGGATGGGGTAGAAAGTTGGGACACAGTCTCCTGGGTGCAAGACTTGAAACTATGCACGGAAACTAACGGGAGGCCCTGTTGCCGCGTGGGTGAAAGGCCACGAAATGCAGACCTGGTGATGCTTGGACGAATACAGGTATTATGGTGATTATCGGGATTAAAATGATTATTTAAATACACATCTCTGATGACATGGTCGGTTATTGAGACTAAGTCTCGGTTAGTAAGGATATAACACAAAGACAGGTATAATGATGATCTTGATAGATTTTATCGCGTTAATTCTTATATTGTTTTATGCAGGTATTATTCTGAATATATATATGTTGCGGATAACATGCGAATGTACTTGGATTATATTGAATGGATAGGAATATACATAAAGATGCGCTTGACTATCATAATGAACGATTTAGTGATAGAGCTTGTTTGTCAACAAAGTATAGAGTACGTAACGAATTATAAACAAAGAGGAAATGTTTAATGCTTGGCCTTTAGTTGTCGACTCTCCATATAAGCACAAGATTCGTGAGGTCTAATATCTATTCCCACCATAGAACAAATCCACCAAAGCGTGACGAATCGTAGGAAGTTAGAACTTTATTGAGATACTTCTAGGATATCCTTTTATAGAGGGACATAAACCCATAGTAGGGGTTAGTAACTAGGAACTTGGGAGGACGGGATCGGATAGTGAATGTAATAGCTTCCAGTGACTAAGACGGGAATCCTATTGGGGGTTCGACATGCATAGTTGTGTGAATTGCATCATATAACATTGTTTTCAAACTATCATAGTAGGATAATCACCTTCTATAAAACATACATGCGCCTGTGGTTGCTCTATGTACTTTTTATACAAAACTCTATAGTTTCCACTGAGCCCGGATTTGGCTCATTCCTTTTTCTAAACAGTTTTGTACGTAGGCTTCGGGGTAGGAGCGTGTAGTCCATTTAGAAGCCTCTGATTTCCTTAGACCTCCGTAGTCCTTAGATAAAGGACTAAGTTATATAATTGTTTTTTTTTATTGTATTGTAAATGGACTACGACTTTGATAAGCAATTTATAAAGTAAGCTTGTGTGAATGCTTTTAAATGTGGAGTGGATGTATTGAATGAAAATGGTTTTAAACTTTACAGGTTGGTTTATTAAGTAAACGAACTCCATATACCGAAATTTTCTAAAACGGGATTTTTTAAACAGATTGCACATTATCTAAGAATACTTTTTAAAAGTTGAAAATTTTACATTTTGAACCCACCGTCGTGCACGGCATCCGTGATTAGCGGGTCCCGGAGGTGAAAATCTCGTAACGGAATTCGGGGCGTCACAAGAGTTTTATTCTTATATGTTGCTAATAAATCTCGATAAAGAAAGAAAATCGTATGAGTAAAGTAGACATTCAAAAATTTTCACACAATTCAATGCGATTGAAATAAGGTTTACATTTATAACATATAATAAGTTATTAGGTTGACCAACATTTTGGTAAACATAAAAATACTAAGGGTATGTTCTTTTGGCGTGATTTTGAGACATGATTTAGACAATTGATGACTATTCTTTTGGGATAAATGACGATATTTTAAAATCCCATAGATTAGCAAATTTCATAATCAAGTTGGGACTCAAAATAACATTGTATTTTGGATTTTCATTTTTTACTAGATCTTCTTATTTATCAAATATTTGTTTGATTTATTTAAAATTAAACCTTTAATTAGAATACTTTGTTTGATTTATTTAAAACTAAACCTCTAATTATAATATTATAATATAAATATTTGATTATTAATTTGAAATATTACAATAAAAATACAGGAATTTTAAGGTTGCGTTCTTTAATTTTATTTGCTTTTGTTTATGTTAAGATCATGTGGTTTTTAAAGAAACAATTATGTTACTACTTTATATAATTTTTCTAGCTTCATTTCTTAATGATTGCACCAACATATCATTAATGATGCTCTTTAAACTACTGTTTGAATAATAAGAATTTTGACATAGTTGTCTATGTAACAGCCCGTTCATCCGTTTTCCCGTATTTACCTTCATTTGTTAGCCTATTTCATCTTGGGTGGTGAACTCGTAGTGTTCTAGCATTTTGTACTTGTCATATTAGTGTTGTGAACATCCCAATCCACGACTCTCGTGTAAAGTTGATTTTCATACAAACAAGCATTCCGCATCAAGTCTTGAGTCATCATGCATATAAGAGACCATTAGGAAAAGCCCTGATTTTTGAGTGCGTTAGAAATCTACCGCAACCATGTCACCACTTCGCTTACTAGGACGAGGATCGACCTTTCTTTCCCTTTTGGATGCGTTCCATGGGAATTTACAAGTCAGCCCAGATTGTGTCAGCAAGATGACGTCCTATCGAGAGGACCAATCACTCTTGGCAATCTTTACTCAACCTTTTCAGGCTGTGCCAGTAAGATGGTGCGAGAGGTGCAGACCCCCCCACTCTTGGCAGTCGCTAATATGACATTCCTTCTGAGGGTGGCTAGGAGTGCCATTTCTTAGAAAACTATCATAAAGGAATATCTCCTGATAGACAACCTCGGTTATGCCAGCAAGATGGTGCGACAGGTGCCGACCCAATAACTCTTGGTAACCAATAACATCCTCCCCAAAAAATTAGGGAGTTGTACCACATAGTTATGACAACAAGATAGTGCGATAGGAGCAAACCCCGCTACTCTTGGTAACCATTTCTTCCCCAGAAGATTGGGAAGCTTTATCATGGTGAAGTCAAGAAGGTGTCATTCTGAAAGAATCTGAACTCCGAAAACTTTTTCAAACACATTGCAAAGAACGAGAAATGTTCCTGAGAATAGGCCATTCAAAGGGTAAATGGTAAGATTGGTGCATCCCGCAAGATGAGGGTAAACATCGATAAGCTCAAAAAATCCGAGGAATGGTTGAGATGGATTCCCCGAGGGTAGATGGGAGAATAGATTGATGTATTAGAGATAGCTTGGCCGAGAAGAAGGTCAACCGTGGATCACATTGCCCAAAGCACCACAAAATTCCCCTACCATGAGGGTACATTTCGATTCACAGATTTTCATGAATAACAAGTTGAGATTCACACGAGAGTCGTGAATTGTTGTCTTCTTATTATCGTCCCAGAATCCTTGCGAGCAAGAATCCCAGGACGAGAGGGTCTGTGAACACCCCAATCCACGACTCTCATGTAAAGTTGATTTTCATACAAACGAGTATTCCGCATCAAGTCTTGAGTCATCATGCATATAAGAGACCATTAGGAAAAGCCCTCATTTTCGAGTGCGTTAGAAAAATTGAGTTTTTTGATAGCCAGCCGCACGCCCCCCAACTGCATGGTTGGCTCCCAACCGTACGGTTGGCGCCTACCCTAGGCGCACAGTTGGCTCCCAACTGCACGGTTGGCTTCGAGCTGCAAGCTCGAGCCGCATGCCCTAGCCGCATGCCTTAGCTGCAGCCCTCCCTAGCCGTACGGCTGGCTCCTAGCCGCGCGGCTACCCAGGCCTTTTTTCTGCATTTTGTCTCTATAAATAGGACCCTTGGGATCCCATTTGGGGGCATCAACACTCACTAGTGTTTTTAGTAAGGCGAAACTTTGTCCAAATCATTAGAGAGTCTTATTTTAGAGAATTTTTAGTGAGAGAAGGTTAGTGAGAGAGAAGGCTAGTGAGAGAAAGTTTTTAGAGAGAGAAAGCTTTGGAGAGAGAAAGTTTAGAGAAAGAAGGAGGCAAGCAAGGCAATCAAGGCGAGGTTTTCATTCCTTCTTCAAGCGCATCAGGTACGTCTTTCTACAACCTTTCTTAATTTCAATACTGGTTTTAAATTCTTTTTTTAATACTGAAAGTTAGATAACTTGCAAAGAAGTTCACTATTTTCAAAATATACCCTTTCAAAGTCTTATAAGAAAACTAAAATATGCTTTGACACGTCTTCAAAATAAAACAAAAATACAAAAATAGTTTCCAAACAAATGGAACTACGAGACTCTGATTTCATTCTACGAATGAATACGTAGGCGCTCACAAAGCTCGAGTTTGATTTCAAAAATACAATTTTAAACTGAATTTATCCGGAAAGGATTATTCTAAAAACTATTTAAACTACTTACAAGATATCTAAAACAAGAATTAGATACATGATCCATTAAGAGACCGAAAGGGCGAATTGGGTGCCTAACACCTTCCCAATTCGTAACGTAGTTCCCGAACCCTAGCATAGTAAATTTTCAAAATAAATCTCTGGTTTCAAACGTATGAAAGATAATTCGTTTTCGAATTGTCCTTCGTACGATCTTTTATTTATTTTCTCGTAAAACAAACTGGCGACTCTACAAAACAAGTACTTTTCATTTTTATTCAAAACCAAGTAAACCGAGAATGAGGACTGCCTCTCGGGTCGGGGGTCCGGATTCTCACAGTGGCAACTCTGCTGGGGATGTCGAGAACTAAGCTCTAGTATAGTGGATCATATATTTAATTCCTATTATTTATTAGATATAGGTCTTGCAAGCCTTAGTTCTAGGATAACATAGAAGCGATCTAGGTGGATACCATGATACCTTTATTTGCTAATTATGTGAGGAAAATCTTTTTCATAATTAAAATTGTGTAAATTACTGTAACAAACCATAGAGCATTGATCAATAATGAACCGCCATATTGTTATTTTGCACGCACTCACGCCTTATCATGCATTTTCGCGAGTGTGAATTTACCCTATCAACCTCAGAACCAGAGTCGTGACTAGGTCGTGAACTTGTGGGTCTGCATTAGCCAAAAGCGCCTGGGACCACTCTCCTTGGCCAAGTACCTACCGAGATATATCGAGTGACGAGAACACTCACGTACCGGAGACGTATATCAAAAGGTCCTTACACGTACCTGCGCTCTTGAGGTATATCGTAAGACCTATCAAATAGGAGGGAGCCTTAAACCTTACCCTATTTAACCACGCTTGCATATAGGGGAGTCAGCTTAGAACATAAAGTTTTTCTGCATTATTTTAGTGACCGACAGTCGTGAGAATCTAGTGAGCGAAGGCCCTGATTCCATGAATAAAGCAACTCATGAGGAGAGAACTTCCCGTGTTTTCAAATGATTTTTCTGAAAACTTTTTTCAAAATGAATTTTCAAAAAACTATAGAGGGTTAGGGAACCCATGGAATTTTGTTCCTACCCTACCTCTATACGGGGCTCTCAAGTTGTCGCCGTTGGTCTGCTTTCGATCTCACCTAAAGAAAACTTTTTGTGTGCTTAGCTTCGTCCCGATCGAGGTATTTTTGGGAATCTGGCAAGTATTAAGAAGTTCATATTTTCTTTTGTTTCCGAGAAATATTCCATATGCATTGGGATTTGTCCTTTTCTCCTTCAGAAGACTTATATTCGATCTGGCTTCCATTTGGGTCGGAAGAGACAGCACTGGTAGATTGGTTTGACCAGATACAACAGCTGATACGGAGCACCAACAGCCACAAACTTCGAATAGGGTCATTGGAAACTCTTTCACTGCAGTGGATCTGCCACCAAGTCCTTCTTACCAAAATCAAGGGGTGTCTCAGCAGAATATTAATCGGGGAATGCCGCCGCCAGGGCATACTTCTGTGGATCCAACAAACACGGCATTAGGGTCCGACAATATAACCATACCAACCCCGGAAGAGATGTACCGAATGCTCGGGGGCCATTAGCAAGAACCTTTCATTACTATTAGATGATCAACGAACCACCAAGGCTCGGCTGGAAGAGATAGACAGAGGTTGATGGGTTATGAATGAGCTAACAAAAGAGACAGCACCTACGCTGCCACCTATTCATGGTCAACCATTTATGAATGAGCCAATGAAAGAGGCCCCGCCTGTACCACCTACGCCACTATCTGTTCACTATGATATTCCAACTCCTATTGAACCATATACTCCACATAGGCGACCTGATATAATCGAGAATTGGCTACACCAAGAAGTCCAACTTGAAGCAGCCCAACACGCTCAACAATGGCAACCACCACATCATCTTTATCATGATCCATACTACGACCCTATTCCGCGTCCGGTAAGTATGCAGGGTGATGCCATTCTTCCACAAGAGATGATTCCGAAAAGGAATAAGGCTTTAGACGAGCTTAAGGAACAATTGAAAGCCTTAACCCATAAGGTAGCCGAGGGGTCAAATGACCTGACACAGCTCCAGAGCTATAATTTATACCCAGAAGCTCATTATCCGGTTGGGTTTAAGATGCCCGCAATAGAGAAGTTCACAGGAACAACGCCACCAGAGTTGCACTTGAAATCCTATGTACGGGCGATGAAGATCTACGATATAGGTGAGGCTGAGTTAGCGAACTCTTTTCATTTAACTCTAGCCGGTTCAGCCCAAATTTGGTTCTTGGGATTAGAGAAACATCGGGTGCAGTCATGGACTAGTATTGTGAATGAGTTTATTGCCTAATACAAGACAAACGAAGAATTAAAGATCACTCGCAAACATCTTGAAATGGCAAAGCAGAAAGATGATGAAAGTTTGAGTGAATTTATCACAAGGTGGAGGGCACTCGCTGCACAAATGGTGGAACGGATGGATGAAGAGGAACAATTGGGAATGATCGTCAAGAATCTGAAGGCAGAAATTCGAAATAAGATGGGTCACCAATTCTTTGGCTGCTTCAAAGCCTTGTTGCACGTGGGAAATGAGATAGAAGAAGAATTGGCTAAACAAGCTGAAGCAAGAAAGTTAAGTGCACAATATAAGAAAGCTTCAACCCCGGCTGCCAACCAAATTTCGACATACAACCCTTTTGTTCAGAGCAATATTGACTATTCTGCCAATCCTTTTGCCACAGTCACCAACATTACTCCTTCAGGATACTAGGATTACAACAATAATAGGGGGTAAACCGAGTCAGACACATGAAAAGGAATTTCTCACAATTGCCAGGTCCATTATGCAAGGTATACAAGGAGCTGAAGGATGTAGGGATGATTTATCCGCTGAACCCACGACCGATACCCAATCCAATCCCCACTAATTAGAACCTCAATGAAACATGCGAATAGCATCAGAATGTGGGACACACGACCAACAATTGCGTGGCTCTTCGGCATGCTATTCAGGACCTTATCCAAGCAGGAAAGATACCAGATCCGTCTCCTCAAAACCATCAGTGATTGAAGATTGGTAACTAGAAATTGAAGATTTGTAACCAGTGATGGAGAATTTGAAAAGCAATGATTGAAGATTTGTCATTTGTAAACATGAACTACGATGACCTGAGCCCCATATTGGATTTTTTGAAATGTTAGAACGTTGGGGAACGTAGGCAACCCGAGAAGTGACATCAGGCTCGGTCTATTCTAATAAAACAATCTCATTCACCCACAATAAGATAATGAAGAACTGGAAGAATGTTTCATTTAAAGGCACCAGTCAGTTCGAGGAACAATGAAGGATTCGTAAAGAGAAGTTTATGTGGTAAGGTGTGGAGAAAAGGAAAAATCTTGATAAAGGTCTCGAGCAAATTTGTTTTTGGATTTCTTGCAATTGAAACAAAACAAAATATGAATTACCCTTTATAATTGCCAGATTTTCGGAAAGAACGATCTTTGCATTTTGCATTTGCATGGGTCTAGGGATAAATTATGCATAAAGCATGTTATATAATAACTAATACTTTCATGAATAAAATGCACATTATAAAGCGCTCACATTTTCATGAAATAATATATCAAAATGAGCTTCAAAACACCCATACTACCAAAATATAATGATTCTAAGGAATTTTTTTTAATGAGAAACCTGACACGTAAAGGGTACGGGTGGCAGTATGAATTACTCTTGAAAAAGAAGAAGCCAATGAAGATACTTGGGCTACAAAGTTTCGAATAAGATTGAAACTCCAAAGGAGATTGCGAAAGAGGGAGTGGATCACTTTAAATATGCATTGGAGAAGAAGGTTTCAAATGAGATTGAAGCTTTTAGTGAAATTACATCAGGGGATAAAGATCGCTCTAATGTTTATGGTGGAAGATTCCAAGGCTAAATATCAAAATTCTGAATGCAATTGAAAAATGGGGTATGGATAATTCTAAATATAGAGTGGAAGATCTAATGCGGATATTTTGACGGAATGGCATCTTTAAAACCTCATCTCATATTCTCATCCAAATGCGGACGCTTTGATGAATTAGTGTGAGAATCTGGACCCGCGCGACCCGAGAGGCAGAGAGAGTCCTCGTTCTCGGTTTTATTTGAAAACGTGTTTTGTAGAGTCGCCAGTTTGTTTTACAAGAAAACAAACAAAAGATCGTACAAAGGATAATTTGAAAACAAACTATCTTTCATACGTTTAAAACTAGAGATTCATTTAAAACTTGCTTTGCTAGGGTTCGGGAACTACGTTACGAATTGGGAAGGTGTTAGGCACCCAATTCGCCCTTTCGGTCTCTTAATGGATCATGTATCTAATTCCTATTTTAGATATCCTGCAAGTAGTTTGGATAGTTTTCAGAATAGTCTTTTCCGGATAAATTCAGTTTAAAATAGTACTTTGAAATCAGACTCGAGCTTTGCGAGCGCCTACGTATTCATTCATAGAATGAAATAAGAGTCTCGTAGTTCCTTTCTTTTGGAAACTGTTTCTGTATTTTTGTTTGTTTTGGAAACGTGTCAAAACGGATTTTAGATTTTCTATTACAGTTTAGAGTAGACTAGTTTAGGGAACAACGAACTTCTTTGCAAGTTATCTAATTTTCTGTATTAAAATATGAATTCAAATACAGTATTGAAATTAGTAGAGTGGAAGAAAGACGTACCTGATGCGCTTGAAGAAGAAATGAGAACCTTGCCTGATTGCTTTGCTTGCCTCCTTCTCTCTCTAGAACTTTCTCTCTCTAAGGCTTTCTCTCACTAGCCTTCTTTCTTACTATCCTTTCTCTCACTAGAAATTCTCTAAAAGAAGACTCTCTAATGATTTTGACAGAATTTCGCCCTACTAAAAACACTAGTGAGTGTTGATGATCAAAATGAGAGCCCAAGGGTCCTATTTATAGCAAAAATTCCTCCAAAAACGCTCCAAAAGAGGCCAACCACAGGGGGTAGCCACAGGGCGTGCGGCTGGGAGCGTGCGGCTAGGGTGTGCGGCTAGTGGTATGTGGCTGGCGCGTGCGGTTGGGGCGTGCGGCTAGTGTGCCAACCGTACGGCTGGCAGGTAGCCATACGGCTGGGAGCGTGCGGCTGGGGGCTGCGGTTGGCTCACAAAAGTGCACGGGAACACTCGGAAATAACTCGATTTTCTAATGGGGCTGTGGTCAGGTCGATCCCCGTCCTAGTAAGCGAAGAGGCAACAAAGGTTATATCAGACTCCCAACGCGGCCGGAAATGGAGTCTTTCCTAACGGTCTTCTATATGCATGATGACTCAACACTTAATGCAAGATGCTTGTTTTTAAGAAAATTAGAGTTCGCACGAGAGTCGTGGATTGGGGTGTTCACAGACCCTCTCGTCCCGGGATTCTTGTCCGCAAGAATTCAGGGACGATAAGAAGACAACGATTCACGACTCTCGGGTGAATCTTAATGCGGTGATAATTGAATCAGAGTGTACCCTTTTCTGGCATATGGATCTCGTTGCGTTCCAGGCGATGCAATCCACGATCGCCCTTTTCCTTTCGGCTAGGCGACATGACGCATCAATCTTTTCTTCCGTCTACCCTCAGCGGTACGCTACCCTCAGTGGCATACCACCCTCAGTGTACAGGACTTCACGTGAGAAGTTTTGGCATTTCATTGAGTCCAAATGATCGTAATGGAAAAGTGCTTCAAGGGTTTCTCAATTTTTAGGAAAGAGTGAAAGAAAGAATGTTTTGGGTTTCGTGATATATCCCTTTGTAGGGATCTGGAGTTTTAAGAAGAAATCAATATCTTTGAGAAATTTGAAAACTCTCATCGTGGGGAGTGTGGGGATAAAGTTATTCCCTTCGTGGGGAATGTACGGTAAAGGTTATTTCCCTTCGTGGGGAAAGGGGATCGAAAAAAATTCCCATCGTGGGGAATGCGAAGAATTCCTAACTCTGAGGAATTCAGGAAGAAATTCCTTTCTTGGGGAACAGACGGTAACGGGGCGCTGCCCCGCACCCCGGTCAGGTCGATCCCCATCCTAGTAAGCGAAGAGGCAACAAAGGTTATATCAGACTCCCAACGCGGCCGAAAATGGAGTCTTTCCTAACGGTCTTCTATATGCATGATGACTCAACACTTAATGCAAGATGCTTGTTTTTAAGAAAATTAGAGTTCGCACGAGAGTCGTGGATTGGGGTGTTCACAACGAGAAGTGTTCCTGAGAATAGGCCATTCAGAGGGTAAATGGTAAGATTGGTGCATCCCGCAAGATGAGGGTAAACATCAATAAGCTCGAAAAATCCGAGGAATGGTTGAGACAGATTCCCTGAGGGTAGACGGGAGAATAGATTGATGTATCAGAGATAGCTTGGCCGAGAAGAAGGTCAACCGTGGATCACATTGCCCAAAGCACCACAAAATTCCTCTTCCATGAGGGTACATTTTGATTCACAGATTTTCATGAATAACAAGTTGAGATTCACGCGAGAGTCGTGAATTGTTGTCTTCTTATTATCGTCCCAGAATCCTTGCGAGCAAGAATCCCGGGACGAGAGGGTCTGTGAACACCCCAATCCACGACTCTCGTGTAAAGTTGATTTTCATACAAATGAGTATTCCGCATCAAGTCTTGAGTCATCATGCATATAAGAGACCATTAGGAAAAGCCCTGATTTTCAAGCGCGTTAGAAAAATTGAGTTTTTTTATAGCCAGCCGCACGCCCCCCAACCGCACGGTTGGCTCCCAACCGTACGGTTGGCGCCTACCCTAGGCGCACAGTTGGCTCCCAACCGCACGGTTGGCTTCGAGCCGCATGCTCTAGCCGCATGCCTTAGCCGCAACCCTCCCTAGCTGTACGGCTGGCTCCTAGCCGCACGGCTACTCAGGCCCTTTTTCTGCATTTTGTCTCTATAAATAGGACCCTTGGGATCCCATTTGGGGGCATCAACACTCACTAGTGTTTTTAGTAAGGCGAAACTCTGTCCTAATCATTAGAGAGTCTTATTTTAGAGAATTTTTAGTGAGAGAAGGTTAGTGAGAGAAAGTTTTTAGATAGAGAAAGTTTTAGAGAGAGAAAGCTTTGGAGAGAGAAAGTTGAGAGAAAGAAGGAGGCAAGCAAGGCAATCGAGGCGAGGTTTTCATTCCTTCTTCAAGCGCATCAGGTACGTCTGTTTACAACCTTTCTTAATTTCAATACTGCATTTAAATTCTTTTTTTAATACTGAAAGTTAGATAACTTGCAAAGAAGTTCACTATTTTCAAAATATATCCTTTCAAAGTCTTACAAGAAAACTAAAATATGCTTTGACACATCTTAAAAAAAAAACAAAAATACAAAAACAGTTTTCAAACAAATAGAACTACGAGACTCTGATTTCATTCTACGAATGAATACGTAGGCGCTCGCAAATCTCGAGTCTGATTCCAAAAATACAATTTTAAACTGATTTATCCGGAAAGGATTATTCTAAAAACTATTTAAACTACTTGCAAGTTATCTAAAATAGGAATTAAATACATGATCCATTAAGAGACCGAAAGGGCGAATTGGGTGCCTAACACCTTCCCAATTCGTAACGTAGTTCCCGAACCCTAGCAAAGTAAAATTTTAAAATAAATCTCTGGTTTCAAACATATGAAAGATAATTCGTTTTCAATTGTCCTTCGTACGATCTTTTGTTTGTTTTCTCGTAAAACAAACTGGCGACTCTACAAAACAAGTACTTTTGATTTTTATTCAAAACCAAGTAAACCGAGAATGAGGACTGCCTCTCGGGTCGGGGGTCCAGATTCTCACAAGTGTACTAGCACTTATGTGAGTAATTGTTTCGTGACTCAGGTGGTTCGAATTGATATCAGCTTTTGAATTATGTATTTCAGTCTTACGCGTTTCATTGATTTTAGCTAACTTTGAGGTATCGTAACTTCTCCGTTCCTTATCCGATTAAGTCCTTGTTTTCATTTTTGTCTAGGTTTTGATCCATTATAGAACAATCATGTTTTAACCGAAAGCCAATTCATACACCTCATTGGTTAAAACATCGTGCGAAGTAGACCGGTTATAGAAATTTAATTGTTCGGTAGCATAGTGGCAAAGCATTGTCTTCGACTAATTTCTAAGAATTATCCATCCATAGTTTGAAGTGGCTTCCTCTAAGGAAGTTGTAGATCTTTGAATTAGCTTTTAGGGGACAAAAAAATCACCTCAATCGGAGTTCCGAATGAAAAGTTATGCAGAATTACGAATAGTTCATCGGAGCCAAACTTTACTCGTGGACTGGTCTAGAGATTTTGTAGATCGGTCCGACATTTGTGATTTGGGGAATTTGTACTATATGGACCGGTCTCCCATTTTTGCATACCTATTCGCCAGTTCAACTGTGCAACGACTTTAATTCTTTTTAAGCGGGTTTCATCTATTTTCACCCGATTTTCGAGCCAAACACCCACACACATCCATGGAGAGTTCTAGAGAGATTCGGAGAGAGAAAGAGAGGAGGTTCCACACATCTTTCGTCCCCCATCCAAGATTTGAGCTCCAAACCTCCTTCTCATTCACTATTCATCATCTTCAACGTTGGTCCTTTTCTACGGGAGCTTGAGGGCGAGATAAGATTTCGCGATCTGGAGTCTACACTTCATCCACTCAAGGATTGGGCCTCTCTAAGGTGGGAACACTACTACTAAACTCGTTTTCCAAATGATTACATGTTGCACTAGAGTTTTCTTCTCAAAATTTGGTATTTTTATGAAAAGCCTAGGTTGTTTGTATCTTATGGGGTTTTGGGCTAGATAAAGTTTCGATTAATGGTTAATATTGATAGAATATGACTTTAATTGCATTATTTAACAAGTAAATCGATATTTTAACTGTAAAGAAAGATTTCTGATGAACCCATCTTGTAGCTACATGTTTAACACCCCTGCCTTAATTTATAGGATAACACCCATAATTAAGACCTGGAGTGTCACGAACCCATCTTAGGAGGACTAAGATAGGTGTATAAGAAGAAAACAATAAACAACAACATGTATATCAAGTGTTCTCAATCATGGGGTACAAAAACATGTTATAACATTTAAAAATGTATCATGTTTATATATAAAACCAAACCACGTGAATTCCCAAAATATGTACAGTCCTCAGGCTAGCTGTGGCTTCCCGAAAAAACATATATACACTAAAAATGAATTATATCAGAGCTTCTATTTTGTCCCTGATCCCATCGCTTCCTTGTCCTCATGGGACTCGTGAGTACCTGTAATATTTTAAAAAAAACAGGGGTGAGATATTTGCTCAGTAGGGGGGATATAAGTCATATGGTCGAAAACAGGTTTAAAATCACATCTTTTAAAACATGTTTACTAAATGATATCAATAAGAATCATTATCATCAAATAACAATGCATGAACGTGCTAATGCAGGTTACCTCCCATGTCAACCGATTAAATGTATAATAAAGAACCTGAGCTGTGAGTATACTCCATTGCTATCGAGGTGTAAGATAATGAAGAAGATAACCTATGATCAATTGCCCCGATCCCATATGAATATAGATAATAGCAGCCCTGGGATCAATCATCTTGATCCCATATAAACATAGATAAGAACAAAAGCCATAGTGCCTTGCCAATTTTCCTAGATTTATGGGCTCAACACTAGTGGCTTATAGGCATCCAAACATTGCTCCCCCAGGGCTTTCAGGATTTTAAACCCAAGGGCACCATGTAATATCATGTATTTAATTATGTTTTATTAATCCCTCTATACACATATGAATGATCATTTGGTGATTTGGGTGGCCCGAATCGATTTCAGTTGGTAAATTGGATGTTTTGGTTCTTTGCGATTCGTTGATTCTAGCTAACTTCGAGCTATCGAAATTTCTTCATTTTTTATCCGATTAAGATTTCGTCCACAGAAGTGTCTAGTTTTAATACCATTCTACAATTTTTGTGTTTTGACCGAAAGCTAATTCGCACTCCTTATGGGTCAAAACATGGCGCAAATTAGGCCCATCGTTAAATTTTGGCCATTCGGTAATGCTTTGGCAGAGCACTGTCGTCGGCGAATTGCTGGAGATAATATATCCATAATTTAGAGAAACTTCCTATTAGGAAGTTGTAGATCTTTTAATTACCTTTCCGTGGCCCGATAGTTGGCCAATGTGCTAGGACATATTGAGCAGCCCCAGGGTAGAGTCCAAGAGAATAGGGCTATGGTGGCCCTAAAGAAGTTCAAAAAGCTAGCCCCACCTACGTTCAACGGGACGTCTGGTCCTGATGCAGTAGAGTCCTGGCTCGATCAAATCGAGAGAGCCTTCGAAGTCATGACTTTGCCCGATGACGTAAAGCTTAGTTTGGGGACCTACCAGCTGGTTGATCAAGCTGGTATCTGGTGGAGAAATGTGTCTAGGAGAGCGGACGCTCCTACCTCTTAGGAGCAATTTACTCAACTGTTCCTAGAGCGTTATTTCTCATCGGTTCATCGGAGTCTGAAGAGAGATGAGTTTTGTTCCCTGATTCAAGGGAACATGTTCGTGGAAAAGTACGAGATAAAGTTCAAAAGTTTGATTCGATTTGATAGGAGTCTAGATAATGACCCCGAGGAAAAGATACGTTTGTTCTTAAAGGGATTAAAATCTTCTATTCAAGAGAAGGTGTATCAATTGAATCACGGCAGTGTTGCCGAAGCCGTGAGAATGGCGATGAAGGTGGAACAAGAAATGATAGATACTAGTAGGTTTCTTGATAAAAATAGAGGTTCTGAGGGAAAGAGAGCAGGTGGTTTGGGAAAGAGGTCCAGGGGTGATTCGAGGTCATTTAGTGGTGGCGTTGGGATAGGTCGATTTTTGGGGATTGGTTTTGAGGGTCAGGGACCCAGAGAGAGGATCTGTTTTGGGTGCGGTCAACAAGGACATCTCCGTAGAGATTGTCCTAATATAGGTTAGCAAGTGTCTTAGTCTTCTTATAGTCGGCCACATTATCAGGGCTTGATCCGTACAGGTGGTGAGGGTTAATCTTTCTCTAGTAACTAATGTGGCCAAGGCTATGGGCAGAATCAGAGTGGGTCTCGAGGAGGTGGAAGCTCATACTCTTGGGGTGGTGGCAAAACCCCGGGTCGGGTCTACACGTTGAAACAGTCAGACCAGCTAGATGTTAAAGTAATGGATGGTACTATCTTGTTCTTCAGTACCTGGGTTAAAGTTCTATTTGATACTGGTGCCTCCCATTCCTTTATTTCACGTGCGTTGGTTGATAGACTAGGATTATGTGTTAAATGATTGAATATACCCTTATGGGTTGGTACACCCACGGGAAATATAATTCGGTTGGGATCTGTTTGTAGGAACTGCTCCTTGAGTTTTGGGGAGTCCTCGGTAGAGTTTGATCTTATTGTCCTTGATAAGGGGGATTATGATCTTATACTGGGTATGGGTTGGTTAGCCACTTTTCATGTGGTAATTGATTGCTCTAGACTTCGAGTATCGATTCCGCTATCAAATAGTGAAGTTTTGACCTTCCAGTGTGAACCCGAGTCATTTGTTCCGTGTGCATTTCTGAAACCCAGAGAAAAACGAAGTTACTTTTGGTGGTTGGCTAGTATCATAGCACGAGAGGATGGTAGTTCTTTTCCCTCTGATCTACCCGTGGTTAGGGAATTTCTTGATGTATTTCTTGATGATCTTCCAGGTCTACCCCCACATCGGGAGGTGAATTTCTCTATCGATATCGTTTCGGGTACTGCACCAATCTCTTTAGCCCCGTATCGTATGGCTCCTGCTGAACTAAAGGAACTGAAGATTCAAATTGATGAATTATTACAGAAAGGGTTTATCAGACCCAGTGCATTTTCGTGGGGTGCACCCGTTCTATTCGTTAAGAAGCAAGATGGGGCTTTGCGGCTATGTATAGATTATCGTCAGTTTAATCGAGTCACTATTAAGAATAAGTATCCGTTGCCGCGAATTGATGATTTGTTCGATCAGTTACAAGGTGCCATGAGGTTTTCCAAGATCGATCTTCGATAGGGCTATCACCAGATGTTGGTCCGTGAGGAAGATATTCCAAAGACAACCTTTCATACCCGATATGGGCATTATGAGTTCTTAGTAATGCCATTCGGGTTGACGAATGCGCCAGCTGCATTCATGGACCTAATGAATCGTTTATATCGTTCGTATCTCAATCAATTTATTGTAATCTTCATAGACGACATTCTTATCTATCCCAAGTCGGATGAAGAGCATGAGAATCATCTTTGTTTGGCTCTTTAAGTTCTTCGAGATCATAAGCTGTATGCAAAACTTAGCAAATGTGACTTCTGGATGTCAAAAGTCAAATTCTTGGGACATATCGTCTCAAAGAAGGGTATCTCTATAGATCCGAGGAGGGTAGAAGCAATCCTAAAGTGAGAGAAACCTCGAAATGTCACACAGGTCAGAAGTTTCTTGGGTTTGGCTAGGTATTATCGTTGATTTGTCAAAGATTTCTCCTGCATAGCTTTTCCGTTGACACTTCTTGGAACTGAAAAACAGGCTTACTTCGGCTCCAGCTCTTGTTCTACCCGAGCGAGGAAAGGGTTATACAATCTACTGTGATACTTTTAGGATTGGTTTGGGTAGTGTCCTAATGCAGGAGGAGCATGTTATGGCTTATGCTTCTACACAACTCAAGCAACATGAGAAAAACTATCCTACTCACGATCTAGAATTGGCCGTAGTTGTTTTCTCTCTTAAGATCTGGCGCCATTATTTCTATGGCGAGAGATTTAAAGTTTACTCTGATCATAAGACTTTAAAGTATATCTTCACCAAAAAGATCTGAATCTTAGACAACGCATGTGGGTAGAGTATCTAGAAGATTATGATTTCACCCTACAATATCACCCGGGCAAGGGTAATGTGGTAGCCGATGCCTTAAGCCAACAATCTCAAGGGTCCTTAGCCGCGTTGCGGTGTCGGGAATGGAGATTAAGGGAGGAATTACAACGATACAACCTCATGGTAAATCGTGATGGGAACCGAGCCTATTTGTATAATATGATTGCCTAACCGAAAATCCAACAACGAGTGATAGATGCTCAACGGGTAGATAAAGCATTCCGAGTAAGACGTGATCATTTGGCAACAAAAGTTGAATACGGTGGGTATAAACTCAGGACTGACGGTGGGATTCAAGTCCGGGATAGACTAGTAGTACCGAACGATCTAGAACTTAGAAATGAAATTCTATGTCAATCACACCATTCCAAATTTTCCATCCATCCTAGTGGTACAAAGATGTACCGGGACTTGTGTCGAAATTTTTAGTGGAGCGGCATAAAGAAAGATGTTGCAAATTTTGTGAGTAGATGTATGACATATAAACTAGTGAAGGCCGAGCACCAAAGGCCTGCAGGACAACTCCAGCCATTGCCCATTCCCGAGTGGAAGTGGGAGCATGTCACTATGGATTTTGTTTCGAGATTACCGAAGGCATTAGGGGGTCAAGATACTCTTTGGGTGGTTATCGATAGATTGACGAAGTCCGCTCACTTCCTTCCCATCCGAAACAACCAAAATGTAGAGAGTTTGGGGAAACTCTATGTTCGGGAGATAATCAAGCTCCATGGGGTTCCATTAACCATTGTGTCAGATCGAGATCCACGTTTCACTTCTCGGTTTTGGGAGAGTCTTCAAAGGGCTTTGGGGACTTAATTGAACTTCAGTACAACATTCGATCCACAGATTGGTGGACAATCCGAGCGAGTTATCCAAATACTTGAGGATATGCTGAGAGCATGTGTCCTCGACTTTCGAGGAAACTGGATAGAACATTTGCCATTAGTCGAGTTTACATATAACAATTGCTTCCAGGCTAGTATAGGCATGGCGCCTTACGAAGCCCTTTACGGTCGTCCATGTAGATCGCCAACATGCTAGTATGAAGTCGGAGAAAGAACCTTGTTAGGTCCAGAATTATTAGAACAAACTACCAAAAAGATTAAGACCATTTGACAACATCTCCTTACTGCCCAGAGTCGGAAGAAAAGTTATGCTGATAGGCGTCGTCGTCCACTAGAGTTCGAAGTTAGTAACCATGTGTTCTTGAAAACCAAGCCTCGTTTCGGTGTTATGTGGTTCGGTAATAAAGGGAAGCTATCTTCCTGATACATTGCGCCTTTCGAGATTCTCAAAGGTATCGGGAATGTTTCATATCATCTAGCTTTGCTACCACAGCTATCTAATGTTCACAATGTCTTCCATGTATCGATGCTACGCCGATAGGTTTATGATCCTTCCCATATTGTTCAATGGAAAAACCTCGAGGTGTTAAACGACGGGACTTACGAAACCCGCCCGATGCAGATCCTAGATCGCCGAGATCAGGTGCTACGAAATAAAGTCATCCCATTGGTAAATGTCTTATGGTTGCATCACGGAGCTGAGGAGGCAACATGGGAATTAGAGATAGAAATTCGTAGCAAGTATTCCTAATTGTTTGATTAATATGTAATTTTTAAATTTTGTGGACGAAATTTTATTTAGTGGGAGAGATTGTAACATCCTGTATTTAATTATGTTGTATTAATCCCTTTGTACACATATGAATGATCATTTGGTGATTCGGGTGGTCCGAATTGATTTCGGTTGGTAAATAGGATGTTTTGGTTCTTTGCGATTCATTGATTCTAGCTAACTTTGAGCTATCATAATTTCTTCATTTTTTTGTCCGATTAAGATTTCGTTCATGAGAGTGTCTAGTTTTAATACCATTCTACAACTTTTGTGTTTTGACGCAAAGCTAATTCGCACTCTTTGTGGGTCAAAACGGGGCTCAAATTAGGCCCATCGCTAAATTTTGGTCATTCGGTAATGCTTTTGCAGAGCGCTGCCTTCGGCGAATTTCTGGAGATAATATATCCATAATTTGGGAAAACTTCCTATTAAGAAGTTGTATATCATTGAATTACCTTTTCGTTTACATAAAGATCACCCCAATCCGAGTTTCGAGCAAAGGAGTTATGACCAAATTACTAACAGTGGTTAGTGCAGCCAAAACTAAAGCTTGGACAGACTGTTTCTGGGATCGATCCCAGAAACCTAGGATCGGTCCCAGACCCCTGTACTGTTGCTGGGATCGATCCCAGATCCCTATGATAGGTCCCAGACCCTTGTGTGTCGAATTTTCTAGAGTTTTAATCCCAATTTCTCACCATTTATCACCTAAACTCACAAAACTCGACCCAAACTTCCTCATATCAACTTTAGGGCTTTAGAGAGAGATATAAGTGGCTCTTTGAAGGGTTATTACTCATTTTTCAACATCAATCCAAAATAAAAGCTCCAAATCCTCTGAATCATCCTCCGAGCCGCTATTCGTCATCTTCCTCGTTGGGATTTCTTCGGATAAGGCTTGAACCTTCTTATTTTCTTATTCTTTCTCGTTGATAAGTCGAGGTAGGGATTCTATGGCTCTCAAAACTAGATAATATATTTTTATTAGTCAAGAATCGTTGTTCAGGATTATCAGTTGCTTGAGAAACTTGAATATTAAAGTGTTCGTTCTATTTTATGACTTATAAAATTGTGATGGTTCGATTTGATGCAAGATATGCGATATACACTTGCTAATAAGTGTTATTTAAACTATATGTGGTATCCTTTGGTGGTGTACATGCTGTTTGCTGATAAACTGGGTTATTGACGAATTTTACGTACCAATGGATATGATGTAAGAGTTATGAAAGTGGATATGGCATAAATTGCTTACTATCCATGAAATATCATGTTTTGCATATCATGCATATTATTATTGTGTCAACCAAATACTTAAAGGATTCTCGGCATATGTGGATCATTCTTATGGCTCGACATAAGGGCATATTTCTCTTGATGATTACTATGATGCTGAAAACTCGTTATGATCCTTTTCTAGATGTGATATGGACTTGTATATGATTCTATTGTGGCCTTTCGATTGTTAAGGGATGATGTATTGATCTCTGCCTACCAGGATGAAAAATAAGTAGGGCCTGGTGCCATTGGGTTGAAAATCCCTAAACCTCTAGAGTGCAGCAACGCGTCGGCTGTCTAGAGCCAGTGGTGTGTAGCCTGGCAAACTAGACAATAGTAAGGCACTGATGGTTCTATGATTATCTTATTATTGTTGGACAAGTGGTCCAAATTGATTATGATCAATTGATATACTCTGGGGCCAATGGGCCAATTTATGATCATTGTCGGATTTTCTCTCGAGCAGTTAGGCCCTTACTATACTCCGGTTCGGTATGGATACATTCTGGCTACGTGAATCTAAGGTTGACACAAGGGAGGTAACCTGCATTGGCATATGCATGCATTATAAAATGAACATATGGTTTTAAAATGAATTATGTTTTGTATGTGACTACTTACCCTTACTGAGCATATAGCTCACCCTATTTCTTTAAACTATTTTAGGTACTCACGAGTCCCAGGGGGACAAGAGACGATGGGTTCGGGGATGAAGTAGAAGACTCTGATACTACGGTTCATTTTTGTAATAGATGTGTTAGTCCGGGAAGCCACGGCTAGCTCGAGGACTGTGTATATATTTTTTTGTTGTTCACATAATGCATATCATGTATATCTTTGATGCATGTTTATCAGTTATATTATCATTTTTGCACCCAATGCTTGTCATTGCTTATTTTATATATTGTCGTTGACCTATATTCTTCTTATACGCTTGTCTTAGTCCTACTAAGATGGGTTAGTGACTCTTCTGGTCTTAATTACAGGTGTTATCCTGTACAGTTAAGGTGGGGGTGTTACACACCGGGCCCTTTTTATTTTTTCATCCTGGCAAGCACTATTCATTTGATACAATATATCCATTTTCAAGGAATACAAGCTCCCCGAACCAATAAAATAATATAAGCCTTTCACGAGATAGCCAATCAAACCACGAGCCACAATTTCTTTCAAGAACTCGCCGTAAGATCTTCAGGCCACCGGTTGACACAATATGGATGTAGACTATGAAAATCATGCCATTTAATAAACATATGGGACAATTTATGCCATACACAATCAACCAAGTCTCACTTTATATCATTTGGTGTGCATAATCAATCAACAATCCATTATTAATAATAAATATTAGTCACACAACCAAGGGATATCTCATATAGTTCGGATAACACTTTAAAGTAAGTGTGGATGGCATCTTTTGTTTCAAATCATGCTTTAAGATGTGCCAAGAAATTGGTACATTGTAGGGCAGTATTATATATCTTGGTGAGCATATATTACTACATTTGTTGTGTTTTTGGAGCTTTTCAAGTATTAGGAATTAAATCGAGAAGTTTGCAAATGAAAAAAATATTGACCACGCGCAAGGCCCGAGTTCAATAAATTTCTGGCATTAATCCGTATGGAATTTAAAGAAAACTCTAGAGACAAAAGTTCTATATCTTTGAGTTAGCTACGCGTGGGCGAAAACTTTTCGTCAATCGGATTTCGGAGCGCAAAGTTAAGTCCGAAATAAGATCAGTGCACCAAATAAATTAATTCCAACGGGCCCAAATTTAGCCCACTCCGAATTTGAACAGTGCTGGGCCAAGCCACTTAATTAATTCAGCCATATAGTAGCCCAATGTACAAACCAAGCTCAAAATAATTAATTCAATGCAGCAGCCCATCCAACAGAGCCCAAGCCTATAATTCTAGCTATTCAATTATAAAAGGGGCCAGAGTTTGTCGAGAAAAGGGGGCGGCCACAAGTTTCAATTTTTTTACTCTCTTCCTCTCTGCACATTTATCGAGAATCATAGCATTAGCCGTGAGTTTTTTTTTTCTCTTCTTCCTCGATTGCCGAGAAATACTGCTTTTATTTTATTATTTTTATATTGCCAAGTTTTTTTCTTCTTCTTTATTTTGTATTGGTAAATTAATAATTGGATACGTTCTGAACCACTACACTTAATTTAAGATTATTTTCTTCTTCAATTTATTTGCGCGTACCAAGTAACTATTTTATTTATTTATTTATGCATTATTTAATTATGTTTTGTATTTTAATTGCGAGCATGCTAGGCTATGTTATTTTATAGGGTTGAGGATGAGTATATTTGATTGATTTCCTTGCACATATTCATGCCAATTGACTCTACCAATTTAATGCTTTAATGCTAAAAATAATTCTTCCTAGTGAATGCCTATTTTAATTGATAAAAATAAAATTGGATTCTCATTATGATTTGTTAGATTCAGTTTATGATTTGTTAAAAGCGGATATAAATTGTGTTTTGACGGATATAGCGAGTGTTTTGATTTTATATATTTGTTTGGCTCTGGAAGAGTTAACACATGGATTTTATAATTTAATTGGGCTTAATTGAATTTAATTTCCGCATCTAATAGAGTTGAGAGACCAAATTAGTGCGAGACAGAGAGTAGAGTTTGCTGGGCATGGATACTAGGAACATGATATCAAATATATGACTCTGCCACCCTAGTATCTTATTAATTGATTATTTCATTAGTATTTTTATTATTTTATTCGTATTTTTAGTTGATAAACCACCCACTCAATTTCTAAGCTAGATTAGGAATTAATTGGAGTTAGTGAGAGAAATACGTACATTCTATCCATCAAGTCCCTAGGGTTCGACCTCGCTCTTGCCTAAGCTATACTAAGTACCGATTCGTGCACTTGCGAGTAATTAAAACATTCACAACACTTTCATAGCTTCATTAATCACAATAATATCATGATTTCATTTATTTTCAAATACACAAGCAAACACAAGTCAAAAGCAATCAATATTAAGGAATAAAAGCAAATTATTAAGTTTTAAAAGTAAGAAAACCCCTACCTTGAGTTATTAGCGAGAAGGAAGAAGAAAGGATGAAGATTCAGGCATCTTTTGGAGGAATCCCAACGAGGAAGACGACGAATAGAGATAAAGAAGAGGATTCAGATGATTGGGAGTGTATACCTTTGATCAGGGATGAAAAATGAGTGGAAATCGCTCAAGAACTCCTCTATTTCTCTCTCTAGAAGTTTGGGTTATGTTTTGGTCCAAAAATGGATAAAGAAGAGGGATAAAACACACTTAAATAAAGTTAAGTCGGTGCACTGTTCCCACTGGCGGATCGATATGCCAAAATAGAAGACCGGTCCGTAGCCTAAAATTTTCACATTTTTGCATGCCGGACCGGTATGCAAAAAACCCTATACCGGTTCGCAACTAAATATTTTCCCAATTTATATATGCCGGACCAGTATGCTAAAATACCTATACCGGTCCGTAAGCCATTTTTCTGCCTTGTAATCTATTCTTACTTTGGCCATAACTTCTCGCTCGAGACCTTGGTTAAGATGATATTTATGCCAACGAAAAGATAATTCAGAGATCTACAATTTTCAGAGGAGCTTTTCTCCAAATTATGGACAATTTTTTTTCTAGAATTACAAATTCCACATAATATCAACTTAATACAACATAACTAACATTAATTTAAATACAGGATGTTACAGCATGTATGAACTAAATATTAAGGATTTTGGGGGTTTTGCATAGGGAATGTTTGATTGTGGGTTAGGAATGATAGATATACACAAATTTGTCATTAGTTGCAAGTGTAGAATGTTATCTGTAAGATTTGTACTAAGAACCCATTAATGCGTAATTGTATGTAATAACTTTTGAGTTTAGTACTTTTGAGAATACAACCTCAATACATGTTGGAAATGCTAGTTGTAAACTTAGTTTGGTGGAATGTAGGTCACCATGGCCAAAATCATAAGAGACTAAAGCGCCGTAAGTATAACGGTTAGGCGAATATCACAATAACCAACGCTTGGCTTGATAGAATAACGTGAGGGCTTTGATAAAACTCACACAACCTTAGTTTAATACACATAACATACTATGATATAAGAAGTACTGATAATGCTAATTGCCCATAATAACACAAATAACCACGTGATGATAAGAGTCTGGATGAGGAGTGGTGGTGATGCTCATGATGATGATATATGATGGTGAACAATTATATGATTGTATATATATGTGTGTGTTGTGGATTGCCATATGTGTGATAGATTGTGGGATTGATGATATATATACATTGTTAAGGAATTAACGTGTACATTCCTGGTTATGTGATCACACATATAGGCTGGATTGATTGATAAGCACACAGGTCACTACCGTGTGACTCAGTACAGGGCCGCCAATTGCCACCCACCGTGCATAAGAAAAATAATCTGTGAACTCCACCAGGTGGTTGAAATCCCACGAAGAAAGCCTAGTCGATGTATCTTGCCTATCCACTGGACTGTGTTCTAGGTTAAATGAGTTTCCCCTGTAAGCGGAGTAAGTCTCATGTGCCACTATTGACCGAATGGGGAGTTTTTTGGAAAGTAGTTGGACTACTAATGGACACCACCCTATTAGGGTAGTCTTCTGTTGTAGTTCTTTCTGAGTATCGATGTTGGCTTGCATGGGTGTTCTCCTCGTTAACTATTTGGAGTGTTATCCTCGGAAAAAATGTCTTGCATAGGTTATCTCCAAATGATTTACTTGGAGAACTAAGTTCTTGAGCCACTCCCCACTAAGAGGGGACATGGATAATAGCTTGGGACCTTTCGGGATCCTTTGTTCTAGGCCTGGCCAATACTGTGGGGTGAAACTGAAGCATTATACTAGAGATATGATAGAGGACCGATGTGATATTATTGATTGTGATTGTTATTATTATTATTATTATTATTATTATTATTATTATTATTATTATTATTATTATTATTATTATTATTATTATTATTATTATATCATATCTTTTATTGTTATATATATATAATGCCTCGGATGTATCGTATATAACGTTAGATGATTGCGAATATCATTGTATGGATCATAATATACACAGAGAAGCACTCGGTCATTCATAATGAACTAATGTGTAAAGTGGGAAGAGATAACTGCTATTGATGCTTAGACATAGTATATGGACGTGTGAATGCGTATAGTTTGTGAGATTAGTTATCCGGATCGTAATAAACATAAGATATTAAAAATCAAAGTGGTATTCATAGCTAATGGAATAACTAAGTGAGAGAACACCGTAATGTGATGCTTAGATGAACGATCTAGTCGCGATGCCACTTAGTCAGCCAAGCGTGGAATCCGTAATAAACTAATAACAAAGAGGAAATGTTAAATGGTTGGCCTATTGTTATTGACTCTACGTATAAGTACGTGACCATTAAGGAATAGTATCTGATGGAGACATAAATACAGGATCGTTTGATATTGCGTATAGATTGAACAAAAACCTTTTGCTAAAACTCTATAAGAATAAAGGGATTTCACCTTTGTGGATCATGTAGAGGATCCATATGAGGAGACTAGGGTTTGAAAGCATCATATTACGATTTGGTCAATTTTTTTTTAATTCTCGCTGGGCTGCGAAAATCGATTGTTTTCGCCATCGAAACGACCTTTGATCGTCCTGATTTCACGCGCATTGATAGTAACTTTGCATTCCGAACAACAGATCCAAAAATTAGCCTGATCCAACGATGCGATCAAAAGTTACGATTAATTTACGACTGCTGTGCTGAAAACCTAAAGATCTTCTATCGTATTCCTTTCGCCATCAAATCTTGCACCAAGTGTGGGCTATGGTATTACCAAGATTTTCTCCTCTCTCAATAGAACAAACCCTAACTCATAAGAATTATTGTTATTATGAGAAGAGATTAGGCCGGCGTATATATAAGGCTACGATAGGGACCTTAAGGAGAAATAAGTGTTTGGGCTTCCTATGGAAAGTTGGAATCCTAATTCCACTATGAATCAGTTCCTTCCATAAATTATAATTCACACCACTAAAGAATTATAATTGCACTCCCGTCCTTATCTCAAAATTATATTTCGAACTCCTCATTATTAAATACTTATTATTCTCCCCACGTTAAGATTACAGATAACCGTCATTTAAATTAAATTACTGACAATTTTATTTAAATGACTTCTTAATCCTTGAGGCTACCACTTAACTTATTTGACATGTCGGATTAACATAATTCACCTGCAAGGTTTGACATGATCAAAACTTATAAGCTTCTCAAGGGGTTATCATCAATCCCTATACCGGGACGTGGATTCCATCAATAATTAATATTCATCATACATATAGTGTCGTCATCCAATTCACGAAGATTATTGATCCATAAATGAATCTCACTCATATTGAGTCAAAACAACAAACACTACATATATATGTCTATTAATTATTTCAAGATTAAGAGCATAAGTAATCATAATAACCATGGGATTTTAAATTGTTTTATATAGTCAGTATAAAAACTATTAACCTAAACTGTTCCTATTCAATACACACAAAGTGTACTAACACAACGAGTTAAAACTATACCGTTTTCTGTAGTTAAGATAAACTACTAAAACTTGTGCTACAATCCTACCGATGGGTGTCCAATTCCATCTAAGACTGTGAACGAGTAAACTTATATTCCACAAGAACCGATGATATGATCTTCTGTGTGTAAGCTATACTCTACACACCAAATCATCTACTATATGGAATAACAGACACACATGCACAATATTAAATAAATAATATAATGCAACCATTGCCCATATAGATTATCATTAAAATAGCAAAACCAAGTTTATAACATATCCAAACCAACAAGAAAATTATGGCTTTTAGTATATCACTCTAACAATCTCCCACTTAGACTCAAAGCCATGTAGCTATGCATCTCACTTCCATTCCCTGAACGTGAACACTCTATGTGTTTTCCCTTATTATGAATTCTCGGCTCTTTCGAGTTCGCAACCGTTTCACTATTATCAAAATAAAGTGAAATAGCTTATAACGCTGAAGGTGCCGCATCTAGATTCATATGGAAGTTCCTGAGCCAAACAGCTACCTTAGCTGCTCCTAAAGCAGCCACATATTCAGCATTCATGGTGGAGTCAGCAATGCTTGACTGCTTGATACTCCTCTAACCAATGACTCCACCTCTTAGAGTAAACACATAACCTGAAGTTGATTTTCTAGAATTCTAACTTCTGACTAAAAATCCTTGTCTGTGTATCCAACAGGTACTAGACTGTTTGCCTGGTAAATCAACATAAAATCTTGAGTCCTGTTAAGGTACTTAAGTATATGTTTTACCACAGTCCAATGTTCTTTCCCTGGATTAGACTGATATCTACTAACCATATCAATGGTAAAGCAAATGTATGGTCCAGTACACAATATAGCATACATGAGGCTTCCCACTGCCGAAGCATAAGGAACTCCCCTTATCCTCTCTATCTCATCATGTGTCTTATGACATTGATCTTAGATAGAGTGATTCCATACCTAAAAAGGGAGAAACCCTTTCTTGGAATCTTGTATACTAACTATGGCAAGAATTGTATCGACATAAGTACTTTGGATACGCCTAACATCCTATTTTTCCAAGCTCGCATAAGCTTAATACCAAGGATGTGACTGGCTTCTCCTAAGCCCTTCATATCGAACTGACTTGTTAACCATACCCTCACTGAAGATAATATTCACATATCGCTTCCAATAAGTAAGATATTATCCACATACAATACCAAGAATACCACCGCGCTTCGGCTGTGCCTTTTGTACACACAAGACTCATCTGAACATTAATCAAAACCAAAATATTTGATTTCATGGTCAAAACAGATGTTCCAAGATCTATACACTTGCTTAAGCCCATAAATGGGCTTCTTCAGCTTGCACAACAAGTGCTCTTGGCCCTTTGCTATGAATCCTTCTGGTTGCATCATATAGATGCTTTTACCAAGACTTCCATTAAGGAAACCTGTCTTGACATTCACTTGCCAAATCTCGTAATCAAGATGAGCCGCAATGGATAAGAGAATCTGAATAGACTTTGGCATGGCTACCGGCAAAAAGGTTTCATCATAATCGATCCCCTTCTTTCTGAGTGATCCCTTTTAGCAATAAGCCTTAATTTAAGCCCGTCTAATCCTCTCTATCTCTTATATACCCACTTGCATCCGATAGGTTTTATCCCTTTGGGTGGTTTTATAAAATCCCAAACTTTGTTAGAGTACATGGACTCTATTTCAGATTTCATAACCCTTTGCCATTTTTCTGTATTTTTATCTTGAAGTACATCATTGCAGTTAAAAAGGGTTCGTTTCTTATTCATCAGGGACCTTGTCATAAGACTCTCCCAAGAACATAAAACGACCAGGTTGACGAACAACCCTCCTACTACGACGAGGCACTACTTGTGTTTGTGTACATTATGCAAATATTGAACATACTAACTCACTATCCACACATTGTGCTAGTTCAAGAACCTACGTATTAGTGATTTGTTCAAGATGTGCACAAGTATCGGCAATCCTCCCACTACGACGAGATAATGGAATGTCGATATCCATTTATTGTGGTATTTTCTCTTGTACTAAAGGTATAGACGAATTGTGCCATGTTTTTCTCTCCTCTTATTTCCACTACAACAACATTACTTCTGGGCTTATGGTCTATGATATAATCCTCTTCTAAGAATCTGGCATTGATAACAATAACCTTAAATTCTCGAGGATTATAAAATAAACCACCATTGATTCATTTTGGATACGTAGCAAAGAAATATACTTCTATTCTTGATTCCAACAAATCCGCATTACCTTTCAGCACATGTGCTGGACTACCCCATACCTGAATATGCCGCAGACTAGGCTTACGCCCAGTCCTCAATTCTATGGGTATAGTAGGTACTGACTTTGATGGTACCAAGTTTAGAATATATACAGCTATTTCTAAAGCATATCCCCAAAAAGAATCATGTAGGTCTGAATAGCTCGTCATAGATCTTACCATTTCTATAAGAGTCTTATTCCTTCTTTCTGCTACACCATCATGCTGTGGCATCCTCGGTGCAGACAACTGGGATGCAATTCCATTCTCTAATAAGTATTCCTTGAACTATCCCAAGAGGTATTCACCACCACGATCTGATCTTAGTGACTTGATACATTTTCCTAGATGCTTCTCCGTTTCTGTCTTGAATTCTTTGAATTTTTCAAAAACTTCAGACTTACGTCGCATTAAGTAAATGTATCTATACTTTAAATAGTCATCTACAAATGTGATGAATACTCAAAGCCTCCTCTAGTTTGGACATTCATGTGACCATACAAATCAAAGTGAACCAGTTTTAACTATTCTTTAGCACTATAGCCTTTTGCCGAGAATGATCTCTTAGTCATTTTACTTTCTAAACAGGATTCACAAACTGGAAGTGCCTCCACTTCCAATGAACCTAATGGCCCATTTTCGACCAGTTTTTGAATTCTTTTTAGATTAATATGACCAAGGCGTAAATGCCAAAAATACATTTGGTTCATTGTGAAGGTTCCTTTATCTTAATTGGTAAACTATTAATGCTATTCAATTCACTCAGTTGTAGTACTGACAAGTTAGGATTTAATAATGTAAAGATCAATCACTAATGTATCAGAACAAACAAACTATTTATTTTTTTCCAATGATAACTAATTTATCATTAAAATAAATAAAATATTTGTCCTTAACCAATCTAGAAATAAAAATCAAATTCCTTCTAATGGAAGATACATATAGACATTACTTAATCATTAATATCCTATTCTGACTAAACTGAAGACAAATATCTTCTACTGTAACTATTGTAACATTCGTAGCTGCCCATATGTAAATTTTCTTTATTTTTAAGTTGTCTGGTTTCCTGGAACCCCTGCGAAGTATTGCAGACATGATTAATGGCTCCCGAATCTACACACCAGGTACTGGTAGATCGGACCACTAAACAAGATACAACAACAAATAGATGAAATTTACATATGTTGTTATAACGGTTTAGGAAACAGGGACAATCTTTCTTCAAATGCACTTTCTACTGACAGTGAAAACATTGGCCCATAGGCTTTTTCACTCCTCCTAGAGGTTCAGCGACTGCTGCACGCACTGCTCCTTGTGGGACTGCAGCTTATGCATTCTTCTTCTTCGTTTCTTGCTTTTGGGCATAGAAGTTGAAGCTTTCTCAGCCACTCGAGTACTAGCCAGCTTACCAAGGAGTTCCTCAACTGCTTAGAATTCTTTAAGAAGTTCCAACAATGAGTAAAGCTAATTCATGTTGTAATTCTGTCAGAATCTCTTAAATAAATCCAGCAGCGACTGGAGAATGATATCGACCTATGTTTCCCCATCAATTTCAACTCCAAAGATCTCTTAGTTCATTCAGAAGACCGATCATCTTCAAAACAAGATCTTTAACTCGGGTTCCTTCAGTAATAGTCATGTTCATGAGGCATTTCGTCGAAACCTACCTTACGACATGATCCTGATCCTCAGAAATATCTTTGAGGTTCAACATTATGTCATAGGCATTGGCAAAAGACTAATGCTAATGTTGTAGCACATTTGACAAAAATGCCAGAATGTAAAATCACGCCATCTCATCAGCCTTTTTCCACCTTCGGCAATCCTGGGTTTCCTCATCGGTCTCCCCCTTACCAGGTTTTGCTGGACAATACTCAATGAGCACAAACTTGTACTCTTTAATAGTAAGCACAATGTTCAAGTTTCCTTTTTAGTCAATATAATTAGGTTCAATCAATTTGTTTTAGTTGAGAATGATTAAAAGTGGATTGAAAGAGTTTGCCATTTTAAAACTTGAGAATCACATACAAATTATGATGGACAATAATAACTTTGAACACATATTTTAAATATGGTACCCTCTACCAATTCAAAAAGCATTCGCCAGCAGCCTAAGACTTTGAACAATATGCCCCGTTAATGAGGTCGTCTATTATTCATTATTTCTTAGACAGATGTAAACCTATTAAATTTTACTATCTAGACAATCCTTTATCCTCAAGCAATACATACTATCTAGACAATCTTTTATTGTCAAGTATAATATACTATTTAGAAAATCTTTTATTGTCAAGTTAAATTAAAATAGCCGACTTTCTTTGGCCATACAAATAATAGTAAAGACTCAGTTGGAGAGCATGCTATTATTTATATCTAAGTGTATACCATCATTTAATTTAGTCCAATGATTCTGCAATTTATTCTTTCCGATATGGAGGTGAGCACTAAAACTCACACGAAAAATAAATCACATCATTTAAAATTATCAGTCAGTGAAATTTGTACAATGATTTCGTAATCTATTCTTTCCGATATGGAGGTGAGCACTATAACACACACGAAGAATAAATTACATCATCTACAAACCAATGAAGGAGACCGTGGGATTTTTATGTGAAAAAATCCCTCACCCACTTAGTATTTAAAACATTATTTTTTGAGGGTTAAGAAAATTTTATATTAAATTCTAGTCAACTAAAATACAAGGGTATGAAATATAAAAGACATGTGTAATAAAATTATTTTGCTGGTTTTTTTTTAAAAAAAAAACTTATATTTTTCAATTACGCAAAATTTATATTTATATACCCTTTTTTAATTTGACAAGAACTAAACATAAAATAAAAGGTGATCTAGGTATGGTCATGTATCCATGTTGTCCAAAATTATAAGGAAATCTAATAATTAAACACATATGACCAACACACAATCACACAAAGCATTAAACCATTCAATAATAAGAATAATTAAATCCCTGCTATTATGGTCCAAGCTTCATCATCCCTAGTCTGTTGAAAAACCTGTCACGACTTACGTCGCCACTTCACTCACTATGTCGGGAATCAACCTTGGTGGAAACGCCTTCTTCAACGTTCTTCGTTAAAGAAACTGCAATCTTAGATACAAAGGTCATATGCCTCCATTTAAGGAGTTCACACATAAACTATTATATCTAAACTGTAAATAAAATTACATAGATCCTATGCCTCTTTTGAAGGAGTTCACAAATCTGATCTAAATTTAATTTACAACCATAAATAAAACCCAAATCATCATGCACAATAAAATTAACCACGAATAAAAATATCTTGGGATCCAATCACAAAAAACATAATTATGTGACCATAATAGCGGGACAAGAACACTGCAAAACAAGGGTTAGCGAGTTCTACGTTCTATCCAACAACAACATGCATGAATAGATTTAACTGGACAACATGGCTAGTTCAATCCGTACGCAGTATCAAAGAAAACCAATCCCTTTGATACCAATTGATGGAAACATAAATACAGGATCGTTTGATATTGCGTATAGATTGAACAAAAAGCTTTTGCTAAAACCCTATAAGAATAAAGGGATTTCACCTTTGTGGATCATGTAGAAGATCCATATGAGGAGACTAGGGTTTGAAAGCATCATATTACGATTTGGTCAGATTTTTTTTTAATTCTCGATGGGCTGCGAAAATCGATTGTTTTCACCATCGAAACGACCTCTGATCGTCCTGATTTTTCACGCGATGATACTAACTTTGCGTTCCGAACGATATATCCAAAAATCAGCCTGATCCAATGGTGCGATCAAAAGTTACGATTAATTTACGACTGGTGTGCCAAAAACCTAAAGATCTTCTATCGTATTCCTTTCGCCATCAAATCTTGCACCAAGTGTGGGATATGGTATCACCAAGATTTTCTCATATCTCAATAGAACAAACCCTAACTCATAAGAATTATTGTTATTATGAGAAGAGATTAGGCTGGCATATATATAAGGCTACGATAGGGACCTTAAGGAGAAATAAGTGTTTGGGCTTCCTATGGAAAGTTGGAATCCTAATTCCACTATGAATTAGTTCCTTCCATAAATTATAATTCACACCACTAAAGAATTATAATTGCACTCCCGTCCTTGTCTCAAAATTATATTTCGAGCTCCTCATTATTAAATACTTATTATTCTCCCCACGTTAAGATTACAGATAACCGTCATTTAAATTAAATTACTGACAATTATATTTAAATGACTTCTTAATCCTTGAGCCTACCACTTAACTTATTTGACATGTCGGATTAATATAATCCACCTGCAGGGTTTGACATGATCAAAACTTATAAACTTCTCAAGGGGCTATCATCAATCCCTATACCGGGACGTGGATTCCATCAATAATTAATATTCATCATACATATAGTGTCGTCATCCAATTCACGAAGATTATTGATCCATAAATGAATCTCACTCATATTGAGTCAAAACAACAAACACTACATATATATATATATGTCTATTAATTATTTCAAGATTAAGAGCATAAGTAATCATAATAGCCATGGGATTTTAAATTGTTTTATATAGTCAGTATAAAAACAATTAACCCAAACTGGTCCTATTCAATACACACAAAGTGTACTAACACAACGAGTTAAAACTATACCGTTTTATGTAGTTAAGATAAACTACTAAAACTTGTGTTATAATCCTACCAATGGGTGTCCAATTCCATCTAAGACTGTGAACCATTAAACTTATATTCCACAAGAACCGATGATATGATCTTCTGTGTGTAAGGTATACTCTACACACCAAATCATCTACTATATGGAATAACAGACACACATGCACAATATTAAATAAATAATATAATGCAACCATTGCCCATACAGATTCTCATTAAAATAGCAAAACCAAGTTTATAACATATCCAAACCAACAAGAAAATTATGGCTTTTAGTATATCACTCTAACAGTATCGATTTCGACTTTAGAACAAATCCACCATAGTATGACGAATAATAGGATTTTAGATATTTATTTAAGATACTTCTAGAACGCCATTCCCTAGAAAGTTGTAAATCGATATAGAGGCTCGTATTTTGGAATTTGTGAGGATGGGATTGACTAATGAGTGGTATAGCTTATGGTTATTAGGATGGGAATCCTAGTGGGATTCGACATGCTATACGCATTGCATTGTTTTCAAACTACCGTAATAAAGTAAAGTACTTGCTTTCAATTAAACCTACATGTGCCTGTGTATGAAATGTATACTTTTTATACAAATATTATATAGTTCCTATTGAACCCAAATTTGGCTCATACCCCTTTTCTAACAGTTTTGCAAGTTGGGTTTCGGGAATTAGAGTGTGTCCGTTTAGAAGCTTATGATATTCATAGACCTTTATAACCCTTATATTAAGGACTAAGTTGTATAATTGCTTTGGTTTAATTGTAATGTATATAAACTTTATCTAAAGAATTGAACTCCGATTTTGTTGTATAAATAGTATTCAATGTAAACTTGTACAAATGGATTATATATGTGGAGTGGATCTTAAATGTGGTTGGATGTGGTTGTACTTTTATGAAAATAGTTTTAAACTTTACAGGTTGGTTTATTACTTAATTGAACTCCACATGCCGAATTTTTCTAAAACGAGATTTTCTATGGATCTTATTTTATTAAAGATTTTTTTTAAGTTATGATTTTATATTTTAAACCCATCATCGTGCACGATATCCGTGAGTAATAGGGTCCTGGAGTTGAAAATCTTATAATGGGATTCAGGGCGTCCCAGTCTAACATAATTAGAAATTTGTAACCATGATTGCTTTTAGTTGCATTGCTGCTTGTTAAACAAAAAAGAAAAAAAGAAGAAGCAATGATAAAACTTTTTAGCCAATTGATTTTACATTTAAAATCTTGAAATTTTAAAGGCCTACATACTTTTTTATGATTGGGTTCAATTCATAAGAGAATTTAGGCAATGATAAAACTTTTTTTTAAAAAAAAAAAAACAAGAAACAATGTAACTTAAAGCAATTATGGTTACTAATTTCTAATTATGTTAGACAACCATGTCAAAATTCTTATTATTCAAACAATAGTGTACCGAACATCATTAATGATATTTTGGTACAATTATTAAGAATTGAAACTAGTAAAATTATATGAAGTAGTAACATATTTTTTTTCTTTAAAAACCTATATGATCTTAACATAAAGAAAAGCTAATAAAATTAAAGAACACAACCTTAAAATTCCTGTATTTTTAATGTAACATTTCCAATTAATAATCAAATATTTATATTATAGCATTCTAATTAAAGGTTTAATTTTAAATAAATCAAACAAATATTTGATAAATAGGAGGAACTTGTAAAAGATGAAAATACTAAATACAATATTATTTTGAGTTGGTGGGATTCTCAAAATCCCAGCCTTTTCAGTAGATTCTGAAATTTGCTAATCTATGGAATTTTAAAATTTTATACGATTTTAAAATATCGTCATCTATCCCAAAAGAACTGTTCTCAATTGTCAAAATCATGTTAAAAAAACATACCCATAGCATTTTTATGCTTACCAAAGTGTTTACCAAAATTTGATAAACATAAAAATGCTAATGTGCTTGGCGATTTTACCTTTATAATGGCTAGAGCTTCTAGCATTTTTAAATTGGCCTAGCTTTGTACACCTTTAAAAGCGTTATCTTTTCTTCCGTTTTTTACTTTAAAACCGCTTACTTGACTAGCGTTTTTATAATTATCCTATTTCCCCAATTAAATTGAAAACAACCCTAGGTAGTTTGCTAATTAAGTTTGAAAAGAAGTATAGTTAAAAAAATCTCATTTTTATTTAGTGTGTGTACACACGTCAATACGTAATTAATTAAAAATTAATGAAACTGTAAAAATGTTTTTAAAAAATTTAGAAACCGCACACATGTAAATGTGTTGTATCTGATTTTATTGCCTCTACTTTTTATTTATTTAGGAAAATGATTTTTTTACTTATAATTCATACAACTTATTTTGATAGGATGCATTAAATAGGTTGTACATTTGTTTTATCTTGTAAAGGTACAATTCATGCATGTAATTCATGTCAGTAATAGTAAGTGGTAAGAATATCCAATAAATGTAGCATTACTCTTTTACTTATTTTATTTTACCCTTTATATTTTATAGTCATGTTAACATGTACCCACACCTATAAGTAGAAAGAATTAAACTATAACATACATTAGATTAGATACAAATTCTCATACAAAATATTATTATTTTCATTTATAATACAACTAACATTTGCCCTTAAAGCGCATATAATTATTTTCCTATATTTTGTTGTGTATCATCCCCCAAAAGATGTGCTATTATTCTAATTCTAGTCATTCTTATGCATAAAACATGCTAAATATGTCACACACATTATTATTATAAAACATGCTTTTCTTCTTTTATTTATCTTAGGGCTGGGACCGGTTCAGTTCTTTAGCAAATTTTCAAGAACTGTTAACTGAACCGGTTATATCATAACAGTTCGATTTTAACTATGAAAAAGTGAAGAACCGGTTTAAGAACCGAACTGGTTCTAACGGTTCAGCTCCTCTGGTTGATTGGTTAACCGTTAACAAGAAAAAAACTAAAATATTAATGGTTATTGGAAAGAAATAATGGTTATTCGGTTCTTTCGATTTATTGGTTAACCGTTAATAAGAGAAAAACCGAAATATTAATAGTTGTTAGAAAGAAATAATGGTTATTGGAAAGAAATAACGGTTCGGTTCCTAATCATTGGAATAAAGCTTAGAAGAGATATCCAATAACGGTTCCCTAACGGTTCTTGTAAAGAAATTATACTAAGAACAGTTAACAATCTACAAGAACCAAACCATTAACAAAATTAACATAATTTCTAAGAACTGAACCGAACTGAGTTTTATTTGTTCAGTTAGGACCGGTTCTCTGGTTCTTGATTTTTTTCCCAACCCTAATTTATCTTTCTTTTTTAAGTAAGTTGATGGTAGTTAGGTTTTCAAGGTTTACTCAATATGCTTTTTTCATATTTGAAATGTTGCAGCACCTGGATATTAAAGGGTAGATATGTTGACATCTTCAAAAATATTTTATAACACTGTCACTTTTATTCGCTCATTCGCAATTGAGTAAGGCATCTGTTAGTAGGTTCTTGACAACCATAAGGTATTATTAAATTTATATATACTCGGTTCTTTGCAACCAAATAAAAAACAAGAGTATTTCCAAGTGATATTGGGAATGCTATTATCTCTGCCCATCTTAAACTTTTATTTATGGGCCTCTTCATCATTATTTAATTTTGAACAAGGTGTTAGGTTTATATTTTTAGTTGGCTTGATTCCGATGCCAAGAACACTTTTTCCGTTGTAATTGTTGGAGTCAAATTAAAGATTTGAAAATGTGACAATTAACGGAAGCTCGCCGAACTTACCGGATGCACCGTACATAACTTAGGACTTAAGATAAGTTGGTAATGTGGTTTGATTCAACATATAGGTGGTGGATTGTGTTGACCTTGTAGGTCTTAATCTTATTTTGATAATAATAATAAATCAATCATGTGTAATTTAACATGTTCTTGATATAAGATTATAGATTTCTTATTTGGAAAATCAAGAATAGCATGATTGCTCAAAGGAAGATTGACAAGGATCATTCAATCAATATCCGATCAAGTCAACGAAGCATTGAACTAAAACCGATCTATCCAAATCAAGATCATTCCTCTACAAGCGTTGAAAAGTCAAACTTTTCATTATCTTAAAAACTCACGTGTTGCCCACCTTTCTAATTAATTCATGAGCACATAATGGGCTTAGCCCATTTACAAGCCTTTCCACGTGTTGAACAAAGAAAAAAAAAAGCTGTACACATGATTAAGTTGGATCAGCACACATTACCAATTTGTGTATCGGTTCGGCAAAGAAATTTTTCATAGAATTGATTTTCTTCAATTTCGAACCGGTCCACATTTTTCTGACCCGTACTAATTCAACACGTATTTTTATCACAAAAATTTATTTTTTAAGATTTTTAACTTATTCCAAAAAGGACTTTGACTCTATATTTTTTTTTATAAATATAACTATTAGTTTGGGTCAAAAATACATTATTTTAGAGAGATTTTTAAGAGAAAAAATATCCAAATGCTAGAATCAATTTTTGAGAGTGTTGAAATACCACCATGTTTTGTTTACATACTATAGGAGATCCTATTGTTCATCAATTTTAAGAACTAGGGTTCCAAACGTTCACGGTCTTGCGGGAATGCTTTCGGTTGCTATTGGAGTCGGGGTGAGCTGTGAGAACCCGCGTTCTCGATGCCTGAGTCCTCGTGGGCGACGATTCTGTGTTGCTTTGAAAATTGATTTTAAAAAGAATAAGAGTCGCCAGTTTATTTTATTAAACAAACAAAAAAAAGATTGTGTAAAAAAGACGCATTTATGGAAGGTGTTAGGCACCCAATTCGCCCTTTCGGTCTTTTAAGTAGGATACGCGCGTGTTATAATTCAGTTTTTGCATGCTAATACTATTACTTTATAGCTTTCCGTGCTTGCATTAGAAATCGAGATTTTTGGAGATGGGATGAAAACGATGTGTTTCCTACTTCGTCCATGATTTTAAAAATAAGTGTGTGTGATTTGAAAAAGTGAGTTTGATAATAGTAGATGCAATGAAATATGTGATTTTGTAAAGCAATGAGCTTTTCGAAAACTGATTCAATGTGGAATCTTATATTCGATGTAATATGAGGTGAGTTTACTGATCATATACCATAATCTATTGATTAAATCGGTATAGATGGAACTAGTTCTCTCATAATCGAGTATTCATCACATATACACCATAATTTATGAGTTAGATTGAATAAATAGCGATTATCAGTTCCTTCGTATAACAATCTGCTAATTCGGGATTTTAAATGTTAGAGTGATATATTAAAAGCCAAAATTTTGTTGTTAGTTTGGATATGTTATAAACTCGATTTTGCTATTTTAATGAGAATCTTTACATGTAATGGTTGCATTATATTATTTATTTAAATATTCTGCATGTGTGTGTCTTTTATTTTATATAGTAGATGATTTGGTGTGTAGAGTGTAGTTTACACACAGAAGATCATATCATCGGTTCTTGTGAAATATAAGTTTAATGGTTCACAATCTTAAATTGAATTGGACGCCCATCGGTAGAATTGTAGCACAAATTTTAGTAATTTATCTTAACTACAGGAAACAGTATAAGTTTTAACTCGTTGTGCTAGTACACTTTGTGTGTATTGAATAGGACTAGTTTGGGTTAATTGTTTTTATACTGACTATATAAAACAATTTAAAATCCCATGGTTATTATGATTACTTATGCTCTTAATTTTGAAATAATTAATAAACATATATATGTAGTGTTTGTTTTTTTGACTCATTAAGAGTGAGATTCATTTATGGATCAATAATCTTCGTGAATTGGAAGACGACATTATAGGTGTGATGGATATTAATTATTGACGGAATCCACGTCCTGGTATAGGGATTGATGATAGCCCTTTGAGAAGCTTATAAGTTTTGATCATGTCAAACCCTGCAGGTGGATTATGTTAAGTGGTAGGCTCAAAGATTAAAAGTTATTTAAATATAATTGTCAGTAATTTAATTTAAATGACGGTTATCTGTAATCCTAACGTGGGGAGAATAATAAGTATTTAATAACAAGGTGCTCGAAATTAAATTTTGAGATAAGGACATGAGTGCAATTATAATTATTTAGTGGTGCGAATTATAATTTCTGGAAGGAACTAATTCATAGTGGAATTATGATTCCAACTTTCTATAAGAAGCCTAAACACTTATTTCACCTTAAGTTCCCTATCGTAGCCTTATATACGCCGGCCTTGTCTCTTCTTATTATAACAATAATTCTCATGAGTTAGGGTTTGTTCTATTAAGAGAGGAGAAAATCTTGGTGACACCGTAGTCCACACTCGGTGCAAGATTTGACAGCGAAAGGAATACGATAGAAGATCTTTAAGTTTTCGATACTGCAGTCGTAAATCAATCGTAACTTTTGATGGCATCGTTGGATTGGGCTGAATTTTGGATATGTCGTTCAGAACGCAAAGTTATCATAATATCGCGAAAAATCAGGATGATCAGAAGTCGTTTCGATGGCGAAAACAATTGATTTTCGCAGCTAAGTGAGAATTAAAAAATCTGACCAAATGCAATTTGATGCTTTTAAACCCTAGTCTCCTCATATGGATCCTCTACATGATCCACAAAGGTGAAATCCCTTTATTCTTATAGGGTTTTAGCAAAAGTTTTTTGTTCAATCTATATGCAATATCAAACGATCCTGTATTTATATCTCCAGTAATAAAAACGTAAGAAAGTAATAAAACTATTTTAGAATTGCATTAGGGTTTGTTATATGCCTTTGGTTTTGAAAAATAATTTGAAAAAGGGTTTTGAAAAGTTATTAAGTGATGGAAATTATACAGACAATAGTCTGAACTATAAAGCTAATAAATAAATAAAAGAAGAGAGATACAATTATACCTAAGCCCCCTTGGAGGGAGAGAATAAGGGTTTTTTAGTGTGTAGACAAGGTAAATTGTTTGGGAAAGACTCCTTTTGCTCTGATTGGTATGAAGAGTTTGTTTCCGTGTAGGAGAGGTACTTGTTGTAGACAAGGTCACTTGTTTATACGACAAGTCAAGTTTTAACCGTTGGATGATATTGATTTTTGGATATGTATTTCCAATATAAGTCTTCTAGACCCTGTAAGAATTTGAAGACGATCAGAGTTCGGTAAGGACTCAGTCTCCTTGGATTGGTACAAAGAGTTCGTTCCCATGTAGGAAAGATATTTGTTATAGACAAGGTCACTTGTTTGTACGAACAGTCAACTTATAATTGTTGGATTTTCTTGAATTTTGGATATGTCTTCCCTCCAAATGTTTTATATCTTGTATCCAAATTTGAGATCGATCAGAAATCGAGAAGGCCTCCATTTACTTTAATTGCTACGAAGGACATTTTGACTAGAATTTCGTGATAAACGAATTGATTCTTAATGATCCCATTTTCGACAAAGCTAAAGTTTGGAAATGTTCTTCCCCACAACAATAAATATCAATTGACCAAATTTGAGATCATTTTAACTTCGGGAATACCTCAATTTGATCACCCGAAATGAACTCCCAATTTTTAAAATTTTTGAAGATCCGACCATCGGATCGAGCTGATTTTTGAATATGCTACTCCTTATGCTAATGTATAACAACCCATAAAGTTTTAGGATGATCAGAAATGGGAAAATTTCCTTGCACAAGTTTTTAGGAGTTTTGACGGTTTTCGATTTTGGCAGTTTCTGGTAATTCTCGTAACTTCTCATCCGGAAGTCCTTTCGACTTTCTTCTTTGACCTGTATCACATATGTATGTTATGTATGCATCTAAGAATGCTCTTGCATGCATGCATATTCATTTCTTTGGAGATTAAGATTCTTGTAGGGGTCGCAAAATGAGGTGTTCACAGAGCCTCTCGGCCTGGGTTCATTGTGAAGCAAAGAAACTATGATGATAATAAGAACGCATCATTTTGCGACACTTGCATGATTCATAAATGATATTTTGAAAGCAATGCTATGCAAATGATGCCATGATATGCTGCTTATCTCTCTTTTGGGATGGATAGGTGATTTCTAGACTTGTTTAGAACATGTCCTGTGCTGTACTGTGACTTTCTTCTGCTGTACTCCCACTGGCTGGAGAGGTTTTGTCAATGATTCTGGTCGGGTGTTGAGCTGATGTACTCCCATCAGTAGGGACGGTTCTGTCAATAATTCTGACTTGGTGTTGAGCTGATGTACTCTTATCGGTAGGGATGGTTCTGTCAATGATTCTAATTGGGTGTTGAGCTGATGTACTCACATCGGCTGTGACGCCCCAAAATCCCGTTGAGAGGATTTCATCTCCGGGACCCGGTTAATCACGGTGTCGTACGCGACGACGGATGGTAAGCTGTAAATCATAACTTATATAAAAAGGGAATTCTATGTATAGCAGTAATTTTAGAAGATTTTGGCATGTGGAGTTTGTTCATAAGGCAAAGCCAAAACCTGTTAATATGTACATATAATCCATTTCCAATAAATACTCCACATTAAAGAAAAGTCATTTATACAAAGCCTCCAATGAGGTCCCAATCTCAATAAGCTTTATTTCAAAATACAACACTATAATACATAAACAACTAGTACACAAGTCGTTTCCCAACGACTTAGGGGATCAGAGTCCATCAGAGCTATCTAGATTTGTCCTCGTGCCATTCCCAAGAATACCTACAACACTGGTTTGGAAAATGGGAGTGAGCCAAACGGGCTCAGTGGAAACTATAAGAGTTCGTAAAGAAAAATAGCTTAGAAATCATGCATGCCATGCGATGCAATTTAATGAAAGTAAATTTAGTTTATAAGCTGCTTCTCGGTAATAAATCATATTTCTATTCGTGTATACAAATATAAATATATATACACATGTGAAGCAACTAATGCATGGAAACCTTTCGTGAAATGTATATATAATGCCCCCAACCCAAAGTACAAGAAAGGAAACGTATATATATACATCATCATACAATATATGCCACAACACCGCGACTAGATCTATCACATCAATCACATATATCAACTCACGTCTAGGATTTTCATAAATCTACTGTACAGAGATAGCCGGCAACTCGGTTTCTTCTGCCCAAGGCAGGGACCACCTACCAGGTCCACCTAGACGCTACCTCACGCAGCCACACAGGCATATGCTACCTCACGCCGCCATAAAGACGCACGCTACAATAATACTCACGTAGCCACCAAGGCTATACGCTACCGGTAATCACCAACTATCTAGTATGAACGGTGTGGCCATCCGATATGAAATCACAGAAATCATCTTATCAAAGAATATAATATAATCAAGAATGTCCAAATTCAAGCACAACATAAAGTATATGAAGTGTGTAGGCCAATACGCCTTAAAATCTGTAGTGGTATTGTTATAGAGATTGAACAATATACGCCAAGTCCGTCAGTTAATAGAGGAAACCAGAAAATCATCAATTTGGGAGGTTTCATATGTTTTCATCAATTTGGCCCCAAGCTAAGTCTAATACAATCAAACAATGTATATGAGTTCCCAAATAGCCTCCCCATAATGATATAAATACTTCATTCATTCAAAACATATTTATGTATTTGACCAGCATACTTACGGACTGGCTAGGTAATTAAAAAATCTCATAAACGTAGTTTTATAACTTAAACACAACAACAATACCACCAATATATGTAACTTTGTCCAAAATATAGTTTAAATCCCATATATGACATCATACTTAAGTGTATCAAAGTCTAGCGTATATAATCGTATACGTACTTGAAGGTCATATGTGAAACTTTCTCATAAATCATTTATAATTGGGGCTTTTTGCATAAAATCGTTATTGATGTTATATATGATGCAAATCTATTAAAAATATCCAAAGAAATTGACCCAAGCCCCATGCATATGCAACTTTGAGTAAAAAACCTAGGTTTGGATTGATTTGGTGTAAATATACTATAATCACTAGAAAATAAGTTTAAATACTATTGTTCCCACCTTAGGAGGGTCAATCCCTCGAAGTATTGCGGAAGAATCGAGCCGAAACCGCGTAGATGCGAAAATTCCCAATTTGAGCTTCCAAAACCCTAGCCATGGAGGATTTGGATGAAGAAGGAGATGAAGATGATGGTGGAGATGATGGTGATGATGTTAGTTTGGTGGGGAATAATACGCATAGAGTAATCTCTCAGTATCCCCTCAAATCACTCCTCACTTCTCTCTCTAAGGCTCTCCAATGGTGGGGTGAAATGAGGATGAAAGGAGAAGAAGAAATATATAAAAAACCTGTCCAGCACGATGTAGTCGACTCCCCACTGTTCATGGAGTCGACTCCATGGCCTAATTTCTGCCTCCTTCAGTTTTTGGTCAACAGCTCGACTTCGCACGCACGTTTGGGCATCAAGGAGTTGGAATTGGATCTCGGCCAAAACACAAACGTTGTAGAAGGAATTGAAATGAATACGTATCTGAAAACGGGGACTCATTTGGAGTTCAGATGTAGAAGTTATGGTCTTCCAAATTTGGGTAAAAATAATTAATCGCGTAGATCGAAACTTGTGATTTTCGAGCTGATTTCCGTCCGAGCCACCCGAAACAACTTATGGTCATTATAACACACTTAAATATGTTAATATGACTTGTTGGAGGTTTCCAAACCATACCAACCTTTCCAGAACCCAATTTGGCCATCCGGAGCCCGATTCTGCCTTATACGCGATACGGGTCGTGATTTTGCAAGAGATGTTTAAACGGGATGTTACAATCTACCCTCCTTATTAAATTTCGTCCTCGAAATTCCCGTAGGATAGTTTACCGACCCAAAGAACAAGTGGTTTTGAATTCTACCTAGTTGCCCTTCCTTATAAGGGAAAAACTATAATAGCCAATAAAGAAAGATTCTGAACTCGAGGATCAAAACAAGAGGAATCATCTTATCAAACGATAAAGAACAGAGACCACATAAATAAAGTTATCGAAGTCATTCTCTTTCACAAGACACAACCTCTATAAGAGTTTCAATGGAAAGAGGTACTGACCAAACATGGGGTTTTTTAACAGCTAATACACATGAACGAAGTAGCGGAAGATATAACTTTCCTTATACACCATCTTCCTCTTACTTAACTTCTCAAGCAATTCGATGATCTTGACTTCACCACTCCAGTTTCTAATCACCATGTTCTTTAACTCGATACAAGCACTGCACTCAGAATCCACCTCTTAATGGCTTTAGGAGTTTCCAACTCGAGAAACTTGGATTGATCAGTTCAAAATACTGGGTGTTTGCAATTTCCATATCGAAAGGATAAGTTGCTAATCTTCAAATAGGTTGTCAAGCAATACTAAGTCTCAAATACGGAAGGGTTTTCAGTGTCTCATTACTCCCGAAAAGGTATCATCTCTAAGGAATCATAGAGTGACTGATGGGTCCAAAATGAAGTGTCAGGTCTACTTTACGGTATATCGATAGCCTGAATCCAATTTCCATATAATTGGGAAGAAAGAGTATAAGCCAATCTCTCAAAAGTTAAATAAGAGCAACTTTTAATTCGGTTATGATAACTATAGTGTTATTTACCCAGTAGACAAATAGCTCCACAAAAGGTTAGAGGCACCGAACCAAAATCATTACCGTTTGATTATGGAAACCAAATCCCGTACCTTGCCTGAAATTTTGAACTGGATTCCAATCCCATTCATTTGGATTGAGTAAATGAGAAAAATGCACGGGTCAATATCCGAAAGCTGAATCAGAATAACTCACATAATTCAGAACTAAAGTTCTGGGAAGATCGTTTCAAAATGCGAGAGGTAGTTACACTAACAAATGCATTCTTTGCCCTGAATGTCTTCTCTTAGCCTAGACGAATTCCTGAACTGAGAATGAAATTTCAGTGGACATCGAGTAAACTTCAGGCTAAGAGGATAGGCTCACTAAAAGTGTGTGAAGTCTTCTCATTTGTATAGTCATGAACTTGTGATCACCTCGTAACCATAACCCCGATTACTCCACTAGTAACCCAGGACGCGGAGCATCACAACTCACAGTCATGAATCGACTGACATGGTATGAATACTGCATATCCCACTGTAAGGATTTCCTCGCAATGCATCTATTATGCATAACATTTCCAATAAAAGAAATTTATAGGATCTTACCTTGTCTTCCCCTTAATAAGCAATAAACACATATCTCAGGAAAATCTATTGGGGATTCCACTATACAAAGAGCAAAAGTGATACACGTATAGTATGCTAGCATGATCTTAGGAGAGTTCATACTCCTTCAAAGGATGTAACTCATACCCAATAGAATAATTCAGACTGTTAACTCCAGCTAGGACAAGCTTTGACATATATAAAATGAAGAGAAATGGTGGTGCAAACAAAGCCTATCTATCGAGGTTAAGTCTCGTCTCCCCTCCTTAAAGGGTTCGCCCGTAAGTGGCATCTATGATGCTTGAATCTGGAGTACTACTTTAAATCCCAAACTAGAATCAAGAAGGGAATAAGAAGGTCTCAAGCTCAAAATGCTTACCTCATCAACATCTAGATTCTTGAAACAAGGCAGGAGAAATTCTTACCAGAACACTCACTCCAACTGAAATATGATTTTCTGCGCCAGACTTCTCCTTTAGCGAAAACTCGCTTTACAACTAGCGTACACTTCACTATAGTTAGATGTCCACACAGGATGGTAGGGACAATTTCTTGAAATTGCTCATCTCACAGAGGATAACTCAGTAAGGGTCAAGCAAAGGTACACTTTGTGTCTCAGAGGTAATACACCTTTCTGGTATGAGGAGAGTTCAAATCCTTAGCTCACAAAGCCACAACTGATACTTCATCCTGCTATTATTGAGTAATTCGAACCAATCTCCTCTATTGGGGTAAATGAAATCATAATCAACTTGAATGTGTACCCAAAACTCTACTTAAAAACAAAAAAGGAAATGAAATAGAAGAGCATCAAGTTCTACTAAGGGTTTCAGCCCCTTTTTCCACGAGATGCAACCGTTAAACAAGCACTCTCCTTTAAGATTTACCAAGGGAGTTCACTTCTAGTCTTTTTACAAACCAAATCCTCAAAGTTTAGATACAATATACTAAACAAATGCAAAGGCTAACAAAAGGAGTAGTTAGCTTAACCCCAAATTGAAAAGTCATCAAGCTTTCGTTGCGTTACTCTGATAGGTCCCCTAAAGAAGATGGAATATAATTGTACTTCAGACGGATTCGTTGGGGGTTCCTTATAGTGAAGGAATGATGAGTTTGCAGCTAGTAAGGGTGAGGTGCCAAGCGAATATCATGAAAGATTCTCTACTATCGCTTTACGGAACAAGGCATAACACATCTTTACTGAAGACAAGGCTCACTAAACTGGTTCTCGTTCCCAATTGTACTTACATGACTAATAAAATGAGGTTTCAATTTTGAAATATGCATATTCAATGCTCTTCCTGAGGTAGGAATACTTGTAACCGACCATTCTCAAAAGAAAATATATATAAAGTATGTCTCACCACGGTCATATGCCTCTTATTCCAAGGAATAGAACAACCCAGGCACACACGAGGTATCGGCATCCATAAGAAAATCTAGTCATACATCCACATCAAATCCAAACTCATGAGATATGATATACATATATACATGACCAAACTTGGTCATTCTCATATATTCCATGTGGGTTTTCAAAAAAATTGGCTCACCATTCCATTATAAAATAGTCACCCTGCCAAAGAGATCTCTCAGGCAAATTGATGTTTAGAACAATATAAAAGTTTACTCGTAACAGGGTAGTCAATCTGAATGTAATCCATATATTCCCTCTCTCGTAACTGAACTTACAAGTTCAAACACGGCATTACGGACACGGAGAAGTGATCAACCACGTACTAGGTTCACCCCTCAAGAAAATCAAAAAAGAAACAACGGGGCAAACACGGGGAATAGGACTTTAGCAGCCACTCTCCTACGAGTATGCCACATTCTAACCTCAGTCAGCAGTAGTGGACTGGTGGTTTATGAGATAGTCAACTGTTGGCCGGCGGATGACTATAACATAATCCAACAGTCGCCTTTTGCTCATTTAGTGGCAGAACTAATGCTGAACACAAATCTCATATGTAAATAGGTGATCTAGGAGCCAATGACGGAGATAATTTACGAAAGAGGCCAAATAAATTAATCAAGAACTTTGTGAGTGGACGTAGCCAAGACAAGCCACATCTCCTTTCACAATTCTCCCATTTTCCAAATATCCTAACGGTAAAAACCTATCGCAAGAGAATGAATATCAACCTTCCGAGGAATACTATAACTGCTCGCACATCTAATCTCGGATCTACCCATGAATCCCCCGAGGAAAACGTCAAACCTATAGCTCTGATACCAACTTGTGACACCCCAAAATCCCGTTGAGAGGATTTCACCTCCGGGACCCGGTTAATCACGGTGTCATACGCGACGACGGATGGTAAGTTGTAAATCATAACTTATATAAAAAGGGAATTCTATGTATAGCAGTAATTTTAGAAGATTTTGGCATGTGGAGTTTGTTCATAAGGCAAAGCCAAAACCTGTTAATATGTACATATAATCCATTTCCAATAAATACTCCACATTAAAGAAAAGTCATTTATACAAAGCCTCCAATGAGGTCCCAATCTCAATAAGCTTTATTTCAAAATACAACACTATCATACATAAACAACTAGTACACAAGTCGTTTCCCAACGACTTAGGGGATCAGAGTCCATCAGAGCTATCTAGACTTGTCCTCGTGCCATTCCCACGAATACCTGCAACACTGGTTTGAAAAATGGGAGTGAACCAAACGGGCTCAGTGGAAACTATAAGCGTTCGTATAGAAAAATAGCTTAGAAATCATGCATGCCATGCGATGCAATTTAATGAAAGTAAATTTAGTTTATAAGCTGCTTCTCGGTAATAAATCATATTTCTATTCGTGTATACAAATATAAATACATATACACATGTGAAGCAACTAATGCATGGAAACCTTTCGTGAAATGTATATATAATGCCCCTAACCCAAAGTACAAGAAAGGAAACGTATATATATACATCATCATACAGTATATGCCACAACACCGCGACTAGATCTATCACATCAATCACATATATCAACTCACGTCTAGGATTTTCATAAATCTACTGTACAGAGATAGCCGGCAACTCGGTTTCTTCTGCCCAAGGCAGGGACCACCTACCAGGTCCACCTAGACGCTACCTCACGCAGCCACACAGGCATGCGCTACCTCACGCCGCCATAAAGACGCACGCTACAATAATACTCACGTAGCCACCAAGGCTATACGCTACCGGTAATCACCAACTATCTAGTACGAACGGTGTGGCCATCCGATATGAAATCACAGAAATCATCTCATCAAAGAATATAATATAATCAAGAATGTCCAAATACAAGCACAACATAAAGTATATGAAGTGTGTAGGCCAATACGCCTTAAAAATATGTAGTCGTATTGTTGTAGAGATTGAACAATATACGCCAAGTCCGTCAGTTAATAAAGGAAACCAAAAAATCATCAGTTTGGGAGGTTTCATATGTTTTCATCAATTTGGCCCCAAGCTAAGTCTAATACAATCAAACAATGTATATGAGTTCCCAAATAGCCTCCCCATAATGATATAAATACTTCATTCATTCAAAACATATTTATGTATTTGACCAGCATACTTACGGACTGGCTAGGTAATTAAAAAATCTCATAAACGTAGTTTTATAACTTAAACACAACAACAATACCTCCAATATATGTAAATTTGTCCAAAATATAGTTTAAATCCCATATATGACATCATGCGTAAGTGTATCAAAGTCTAGCGTATATAATCGTATACGTACTTGAAGGTCATATGTGAAACTTTCTCATAAATCATTTATAATTGGGGCTTTTTGCATAAAATCGTTATTGATGTCATATATGATGCAAATCTATCAAAAATATCCAAAGAAATTGACCCAAGCCTCATGCATATGCAACTTTGAGTAAAAAACCTAGGTTTGGATTGATTTGGTGTAAATATACTACAATCACTTGAAAAGGAGTTTAAATACTATTGTTCCCACCTTAGGAGGGTCAATCCCTCGAAGTATTGCGGAAGAATCGAGCCGAAACCGCGTAGATGCAAAAATTCCCAATTTGAGCTTCCAAAACCCTACCCATGGAGGATTTGGATGAAGAAGGAGATGAAGATGATGGTGGAGATGATGGTGATGATGTTAGTTTGGTGGGGAATAATACGCATAGAGTAATCTCTCAGTATCCCCTCAAATCACTCCTCACTTCTCTCTCTAAGGCTCTCCAATGGTGGGGTGAAATGAGGATGAAAGGAGAAGAAGAAATATATAAAAAACCTGTCCAGCATGATGTAGTCGACTCCCCACTGTTCATGGAGTCGACTCCATGGCCTAATTTCTGCCTCCTTCAATTTTTGGTTAACAACTCGACTTCGCACGCACTTTTGGGCATCAAGGCGTTGGAATTGGGTCTCGTCCAAAACACGAACGTTGTAGAGGGAATTGAAATGAAGACATAGCCAAAAACGGGGACTCATTTAGAGTTCAGATGAAGAAGTTATGGTCTTCCAAAGTCGGGTAAAAATAATTAATCGCGTAGATCGAAACTTGTGATTTTCGAGCCGATTTCCGTCCGAGCCACCCGAAACAACTTATGGTCATTATAACACACTTAAATATGTTAATATGACTTGTTGGAGGTTTCCAAACCATACCAACCTTTCCAGAACCCAATTTTGCCATCCGGAGCCCAATTCTGCCTTATACGCGATACGGGTCGTGATTTTGCAAGAGATGTTTAAACGGGATGTTACATCGGCAGGGATGGTTCTGTCATTGATTCTGATTTGGGTGTTAAGTTGATGTACTCCTATAGGTAGGGACGGTTCTGTCAACAATTCTGATCGAGTGTTGAGCTGATGTACTCCCATCGGTAGGGACGATTCTATCAACGATTTGGATTACGTGTTGAGCTGATGTACTCCCATCAGTAGGGACGGTTCTGTCAATGATTCTGTTTGGGTGTTAAGCTGATGAACTCCCATTGGTAAGGACGGTTTTGTCAACGATTCTGATTCGGTGTTGGCTGATGTACTCCCATCGATAGGGACGGTTCTGTCAATGATTCTGATTGGGTGTTGAGTTGATGTACTCCCATCGGTAGGGGCGGTTCTGTCAACAATTCTGATTGGGGTGTTTATCTGATATACTCCCATCGGTAGGGACAGTTATATCAATGATTCTGATGGGTGTTGAGCTGATGTACTCCCATCGGTACGGACAGTTCTGTTAACGATTCCGATTAGGTTAGCTTGAAAGGGTGAAGGCATGTGGTCTGGTGGGGGATAAAATGGTTGATGGCCTGTTGAAAACATTATTTTTGTTTGAGAGGTTACAACAGATGGTCTGTTGGAGATATTGCTTTGGCTTGATTGGGGATCCACTGTGGATATGATGATTCACGGTCTACTGGAGACATTGTTTTGGTTAGGGAAGGTTGGTGATCTATTGAGGATATGATGGTTGATGGTTTTCTGAGGAAATGAGAATTCCTACTGGCTAGGATAAAGGCTGCAAGTTGATGCTGCTAGGGAGGTAACTCCTACCGGCTTGGATAAGGGCTGATGCGCGGGTTGATGATTTGCTAGGAAAATGAGAATTCTTACTGGCTAGGATAATGGCCGAGGATTGATACTGAGAGGTGACAGTCTCTGAGAAGACATAGAAAGATAGAGAGATAAAATTTTGGTGTGATTTTTTTCTTTCTGTTTTTTTGAAAATAAGAACTTTTGGATGGCTTCTTTCTTCTTAAGAAATGATCGAGTTCTCTTAATTTTCCAACCTCGTGCATGCATTTTTGGACTTTGCCTCTTGCTTTGCTTCCATGGCATTTTTCTCGTGTCACCAGGGTATGATTCTACTAATTATTTTTTGACTTCGTGAGAGGAGAATGTCTTTGTGCTTCATCGTTTTTTTGTTTTTCGATGCCTTTATTCCTCCTTAATTGTTTGCAAGCTTTTTTGATGCAGCTTATTTGAATTTTTTTTACATGGTCAGCAACCTTCCTTACCTAAGACGTAGCTTTGGGCCTTTTGGCCTAGCTGTCACTCTTAGCGTGGCTCTCGCTGCAATCGTTTTTCCTTTCCTATTTTTTCAACATTTTTCTCTTTTCTTTTGGTACTGTGGGATGTATCATCTTTTATACTCTTTTAATTTTTTCTTGTACCCATTTTGTTCTTTTTCATTTTGTCAAGTTTTCTTGAGCATCATCATCCTTGCGATTTGAGAATGTTTGCTTTAGAAGTTCGCTTTTGACATTGTTGTGCTGTGTTTGTGATTTTTGGTCCGAGAACTTTTGGAAGCGTATCTTAAAGACTTCTTAGGAGAGAAGAAGCTACGCCAAAAGCCCTTTTGTGGGATTTGTTTCCCGTGTATCAATTGTAATTTTTTTTATTCCAGTCTCTCTCTCAAACTTTCCTTTATATCTCTTTAAAGGGGCTTTTTTGGTTAGTGGAGAGGGTCTGGAATTTGCCTATAGAAAGGGCTTTGGTATGTGCCCGTAGAAAGGGATTGGAATTGCTGTAGAACGGACTTGGGATTTGCCTATAGAAAGGGCTTGGGTTTTGCCTGTAGAAAGGGCTTTGGATTCGTGCCTGTAGCAAGGCTTTGGATTTGCCTGTAGAAAGAGCTTTGGATTCGTGCCTGCAGAAAGGGCTTGGGATTTTCCTGTATAAAGGGCTTTGGATCGTGAATGTAGGAAGGACTTTGGAATGGTGCATGTAGGAAGGGCTTAAATTTGTCTTATCGTGCCTCTGCAGAGGGCTTGTCATCTCATCTTGCTTTCGCAGAGGGCTTATCATCTCATAGTACCTCCACAGAGGGGTGCACTTCTCATTGTGCCTCAGCAGAGGGGTGCTCGTCATGTCATCGTGCCTCCGCAGAGGGCTTGTCATCTCATAGTGCCTTTGTAGAGGGCTTCTGCTAAAATTTGACTATATGGGATTATGATGTGGTTTGACTCTTTGGGGTGAATGATATTATGATGATCGGGAATGTGATGATGGTGTGACTACCATCGAGGTATATATTGGGATGCGGCGACAAAGCCTTTCTGGCAGGTCGTGGAGCCTAGTGCTTATGTGCTCTTAGACTGGTGTGTGTTTCACTTATGCAAGTGTTCATATGTATGCACTATGCCATGCTTTCCTAAATTTCAAATATTCGTATACTTCTTAAATCATTGCACCATCGTTTTGAAAACTTGGTTTTGTAATGGTCGTGAATCTTGAGTTTCCTGATTTATGAAGTATGTTACACTACTCGAAATCATCTAAATGCAAATGTATGCATGCAAGATTGACTATTTTCTGAGAACATAGTAATAGTGAAAAGGCAAATATTAATTTTTGATCAATTAGTGAGTGAGTGCAAAGTGATATTGGTCATAAGAGAAATGGCGTGCTTCCGTCTTGGTATTCTGTTGATCCAACGTTATGCTTCTTGTCTTGATAAGTTTCTTTCTGCTTCTTGATTATTGGGCCCATCAAAATTCATCCGTGTTGTTGCTTTTGCCCATACCCTCAGTTTTAGGAAAATTATCGATGTTATGCATTTTTATGAGTGGGTGTAGACTGGCTTGATCTTTGAGAGAGGTGGGGCCTTCAGTTGCTAAACCAATTGATTTTGTTGACTTGATTCTATCTTTAAATGTAGATTTTTTGATAGGATGACCACAGGTCGTGGTGATATTGGTAGAGAAACTTTAGTGTGAATGATGAATGGAAAGGCTAGTCTTTGGAGAGCTGATCGGGTCTTCTTGGTGATACCCTCAGTGTATCTACCCTCGGCACCCTCAATGTGTGCGAATGATGGACGAAGATGCTATCTTTGAAGAGTTCTTCGTGTCTTCTTGTTAATACCCTCATTGCATATACCCTCGGCACCCTCAATGTGTGTGAATGATGATGGTGAGACTAGTCTTTGAGGAGCTGTTATGAACTGCATCAAGGATGGCTTAAGGATTATGATTTTGAAGGGGTTGGTTATGTTAAGGGTTCAACCAGGAGGTTTTAGGATCTTGCATTGTTGGTACAATAATGTTGGCAGGGGGCACGGGGGGGGGGGGGGGCAGTTAATTTTGGAATGAACTGGGGGGGGGGGGGGGGGTAATGTGTTAGAGAATACTAGGGGGTAATGTGTTAGCCAACCAGTGCCAGTAGTAGATAATAGGATCGTAGTGACGAATGGGGAGAAAGAAATCGGGGATTTGACCGAAAAGTCAATATTTTGCCATGGGTTGCATAATTCTCGAAAAACTATGACCCAACAGAAAAATAAAATCGAAAACCACTTTTTGGTGATTTGGCGAAAACAGACTGACATCAACAACCTGAGAGCCCCGCAAATAGGTTTAGGGTAGGAATATGAATTCCCGGGGTTCCCTTATAACCTTCTGATTTTTGAAAATCAATTTTTGAAAAGTTTATTTTGGAAAATGACTCATTTTTTGGAAAACATTTTGGATTTTTTTTTTGAAAATCGAGAAGTTCTCTCCTCTTAAAGTTGTTTTTCATGAAAATAGTGATAGAGAAATCCTCACTAACGGGTTTTAGTGAGGGATTTCTTCAAGCGGGGTTGGACAGCCTCCGGCCGTACTTGCCAAACCAAGAGTTGGTATGTATGACAAGGCCTTTTGTTCACTAATCTCATGACTGACAGTTAAGAAAACAATGCAGAGATTTATGTGTACTAGGTTGTGCATCCTATATGCAAACGTGGTTGAAAGGGATAAGGTTTAGGCTCCCTCCTATTTGGCTAGGTCTTACTATATAGCCCAAGGGCGAGTACGTGCAAGGACCTTTTGATAGACATTTTCTGGGTACGTGAGTGTTCTCGTCACTCGATATACCTCAGTTTGGTACTTGGCCAAGGAGAGTGGTCCCATGTGCTTTTGGCTAGTGTAGACCCGCAAGTCCACAGCCTAGTCACGACTTTGGTCCCAAGATTGGTAGGATAAATTCACACTCGTGATAATGCATGATGATAGTGGGTGGGTGCAAAATAACAATTATGGAGGTACATTATGATAAGCACTTTAGGGTTTGTTTGAGTACTTTCAAATTTTATTTATAAAAATATTTTCCTCAAATAATTCTTACAAACAAAAAAGGAATCAAGGTATCCACCTAAATCGCATCTATGTTGTCCTAAGACTAAAGCCGAATAAGAAAGCATGCAAACATAAACGATTATCCATGCATATTCTACTCTTGTTTATAGTCTAATTCTCTTAAAATTGTCCCCAGCAGAGTCGCTACTGTGAGAACCTGCGTTCTTGATGCTTGAGTCCTCTTGGGCGAGGATTTCGTGTTGCTTTGAAAATCGATTTTGAAAAAAAATAAGAGTCGACAGTTTGTTTCATTAAACAAACAAAAAAAGGTTTGTGTAAAAGAGACGTATTTATGGACTAAATATCCTTTTATACATAATATATACTAAATCAGTTGATTTGAAGGTTCAGGAATTAAGTTACGAATTAGGAAGGTGTTAGGCAACCAATTCGCCCTTTCGGTCTCTTAAGTAGGATATGTGTGTGTTATAATTCAGTTCTTGCATGCCATTACTATTACTTTATAGCTTTTCGTGCTTGCTTTAAAAATCGGGATTTTGGAGATGGGATGAAAACGATGTGTTTCCTAGTTTGACAATGATTTTGAAAATAAGTGTGTGTGATTTGAAAAAGAAAGTTTGATAATAGTAGATGCAATGAAATAAGTGATTTTGTAAAGCATTGGGCTTTTCAAAAACTGATTCGATGTGGAATCTTATATTCGATGTAATATGAGGCGAGTTGACCAATCGTATACTATAGTTTATTGATTAAACTGGTATAAATGGCACTAGTGCTATCATAATCGAGTATTCATCACATATACACCGCAATCTATGAGTTAGATTGAATATATAGCAATTATTGATTCCTTCGTATAACAATCAGCTAATTCGGGATTTTAAAAAAAAAGAAAGTTATAATACTATTTTAGAATTGATTAGGGTTTGTTATACGCCTTTGGTTTTGAAAAACAATTTGAAAAAGGGTTTTGAAAAGCTATCAAGTAATAGAAATTATGTAGACAAGAGTCTGAATTATAAAACTGATAAATAAATAAAAGAAGAGAGAAAATTATAACTGAGCCCCCTTAGAGGGAGAGAATAAGGGTCTCTTAGTGTGTACCACGGAATCCCCTTGATTGTTGATGGAAAAGATGAATGGAGGGGGGTCTATTTATAATTGAAAAATGCTTAAAGCGCAAGAAAAAACATTGCAACCAGGACTCTTAGAGCTTATCGCAAAGCCTTCCCATCATTGAATCATGCTGATTTTTGGATATGTCTTGTTAATGGAAGTCTTCTAGATTTTATTAAAATTTCAGGTCAATCGGAGTTTGGAAAGGACTCCTTTTGCTCTGATTGGTATGAAAAGTTTGTTTTCGCGTAGGTAAGGTACTTATTGTAGAGAAGGTCACTTGTTTGTACAAGTCAAGTTCTAACCGTTGGATGCTGCTGAATTTTGGATATGTATTTCTGATACAAGTCTTCTAGACCCTTTAAAAATTAAAAGATGATCAGAGTTCGTTAAAGACTCGGTCTCCTCGGATTGGTACACAGAGTTCGTTCCCACAAAGGAAAGGTACTTGTTGTAGACAAGGTCACTTATTTGTACGAAAAGTCAACTTCTAACCATTGAAGTTTCCTGAATTTTGGATATGTCTTCCCTCCAAATGTTTTATATATTGTATCCAAATTTGAGATCGATCAGAGTTCAGGAATGCCTCCATTTACTTTAATTACTACAAAGGACATTTTGACTAGAATTTCACGATAAACGAATTGATTCTTGATGACCCCATGTCTGATTAAGCTAAACTTTGGATATGTTCTTCCCCACAACAATACCTATATACTGACCAAACATAAGACCATTTTGACTTCGGTAAGGCCTCCATTTGATCACCCGAAATGAATTCCCGGTCTTTTGAATTTTCAGAGATCCGACCGTCGGATCCAGATGATTTTCGAGTATGCTACTTCTTATGCTAATGTCCAACAACCCCCCAAAGTTTGAGGATGATCAAAAATGGAAAAATCTCCTTTCACAAGTTGCAGGAGTTTTGACGGTTTTCGATTTTGGCAGTTTCTGGTAATTCTCATAACTTCTCATATGGGAGTCCTTTCGGCTTCCTTCGTTGATCTGTATCACATGTGTATAGTATGTATGCATCCAGGAATTCTTTTGCATGCATGCATGTTCATTTCTTTGGAGATCAGGATTCTTGCAAAGATCGCAGAATGAGGTGTTCACAGCATAGTTTAGGAATTTTAACCCATGGGCGGCAATTAGGAGGCCTGTCTTTGAGTCATCGGGAGCTACCCGATGCTCGGCCAATCGTATCTAGCCCATATGTGTGATCGCGGTAACAAGTATATATATATATCAAATCCATTCATCACAGTAAATATCATCATCACCATATGGCTAATCACATATACAATTACAATACATCACAGCCCACTATTTATTAATCATCATTATAATTATCATTCGTCTTAGTCATTTATCCAAAACTTTACCGCCTTATAGTTTTCCTCATTATTCGGCCAACTAGTTCATCATCGGTAAGTTATGTCTCGTGGCAAGTTATATGTGCAAAACTATAGCCATGTATGTCTCATTAACATTCTCCAGACATTTTATCAAACTGTGCGTCAATCTCTATGTTACTAGCCTCACCGGCACACTTAAAATACACTAAACTCTTGTGATTGTGGCTACCATAATCACATTATGTGCCTCATATTATTAGAGTGTATCTAAGTGGCATACTCGTCACTAGTGCCATCAATGGTCTACATGGGACGGGAGACTCCTAAATCACTACCTACGGTACCGCCTTTGTGGTTTTTAGGGAAAATAGAAGGATAGGGCTCTACACTTATTATTTAAGTCATATATATGTGTTTCTACCATTTAGTACCCACAATTCAACATTCACTATGCATAATCCCAAAAACTCCCAATTTTTAGGTTGTACATGCAACTAGAAAATGGGTTCTTAGTGCAAATGCGAGGATAATGTTTTACGCTAGTTACTAAGGGCATATCTATGCATAACTACATCTTATAAACCATATCCAACTCTAATCTAAGCACCAATCCTGAAATCCCCTTAAGCCTAGTTCATACTCTTAGTTACAATGTGGGTATGATGTGTATGTAAAAGAATAAAGCTCATAGCATAATAATAAGTGATATTACATGATATACAAGTGATAATCTACCCATTTGCATCATTAATTGAGCCTTAAACAAACCCAACCCACATGCACATCACAAACCTAGTGTTTTTATGAAAAATCCCCATTTTGAATAGAAAACTCTAATGCAACAACAATGATTTGAAATCAAGCGTTTGGTACTAGTGTTCACACCTTAGAAATGTCAAATCCGCAAGTTGATGATGTGTAGAATCCAAATTTCAAAACCCTAGCCCGAGCTCAAGTTGCCATGGAAGGAGATAGAGGTTGAAGATGATGAATAGTGATTTAGAAGTGGGTTTTGTGTGATTTGAAGCTTGAATCTTGGATATGGAGTGAGGGATGTGTAGAAATCTCCTTATTTCTCTCTCTAAAGCCCTCCATGGGTGTATGAATGTGTTCTACCAACAATTTTTAATGAGCAAGATCGATCTTGTTGGAGCAAGATTGATATTGGTCTAGATGAAACTGCACTGGTCGAATACATCTAATGTATTGCTGGTATTTTGGTCATAACTTCTTGCTCGAAACCTGGATTGGTGTGATCGTTATGTCTATGGAAAGATAATTCAAAGATCTACAACTTCATGAGAGAAAGTTTCCTCAAATTATGGACAGATCATTCCCAGAAATTCTCCAAAGAGACCGAGTGAACATAATTTAGCAATGAGCCTACTTCGAACGCTGTTTTGACCAAAGAGATGGGTGATTTGAACTTCGGTAAAAACACAAAAGTTGTAGAATGGTATGAAAGCTAAAACTAGGAACAAACAACAGTCAAGTCGGTTAAAAGACGAAAAAATTACGATGCTCCAAAGTTGGCTAAAACCAAATAATCGCATAATACTAAAACACACTATTCTTAAGTAGAATTCAACTCTGACCACCCAAATCATGAAACGATCACTCACACGAGTGTAAGGAGACTAACATAACTAGTACAAAGTGTTAGAATGCTATAAGGCTCCATGAATTGAGATTTCACCACCCGAGGTGGAATAAGCAGACGAACGAAGGTCAATGCAATGAAATGAAAATACGGGGTGTTATAAACCCTATAGGTTGATTATGTTAATCCGAAATATCAAATAAGATAGATGGAAGGTTCAATGATTAAGAAGTCATTTAAATATAATTGTCAGTAATTTAATTTAAATGACTATTATCTGTAATCTTAACGTGGGGAGAATAATAAGTATTTAATAACAAGGAGCTCGAAATATTATTTTTTGATTAGGATGAAAGTGAAATTATAATTCTGCAGTGGTGCAAATTATAATTTACGGAAGGAACTAATTCATAATGGAATTAGGATTCCAACTTTCCATAGGAAATCCAAACACTTATTTTTCCTTGAGGTCCCTATCATAACCTTATATATACACGGCCTTGTCTCTTGTCATAATAACAATAATTCTCATGAATTATGGTTTATACCATTGAGAGAGAGTAGAAAATTTAGGTGATATCGTAGCCCACACTCAGTGCAAGATTTGATGGTGAAAGGAATACGATAAAAGATCTTTAGGTTTTCGATATTCTAGTCGTAAATCAATCGTAACTTTTGATCGCACCATTGGATCGGGCTAATTTTTGGATATGTCATTCGGAATGCAATGTTACAATTATCACTTGAAAAATTAGGACGATCAAAATTCATTTTGATGGAAAAAATAATCGATTTCTGCAACTGACCGAGAATTAAAAAATCGGACCATATCGCAATATGATGCTATCAAACCCTACTCTCCTCATGTGGACCATTTACGTGAACCACAAAGGTGAAATCCCTTTCTTTGATACTACGTACGGATTGAACTAACCATGTTGTCCAGTAAAATCGATTCGTGCATGTTGTTGTTGGATAAAACGTAGAACTCGCTAACCCTTGTTTTGCAGTGTTCTTATCCCGTTAATATGGTCATGTAATTATGTTTTATGTGATTGGATCCCATGATGTTCTAATTTGTGGTTAATTTAATGTGCATGATGATTTTTGTTTTATTCATAGTTGTAAATTAAATTTAGATCATATTTGTAAACTCCTTAAAAGGAGGCATATGATCTGTGTAGTTTTATTTACAGTTTAGATATAATAGTATATGTGTGAGCCCCTTAAACGGAGGCATAGGATCTTTGTATCTAAGATTCCTATTTTTTAATGAAGAACGTTGAAGAAGGTGTTTTCACCAAGGTTGATTCCTAAAATAGTCAGTGAAGTGGCGACATTAGTCGTGGCAAGTTTCAAAAGGACTAGGGATGATGAAGCTTGGACTATAATAGCAGAGATTTAATTATTCTTATTATTGAATGGTTTAATGCTTTGTGTGATTGTGTGCTGATCATATGTGTTTAATTATTAGGTTTCCTTATAATTTTCGACAACATGGATACATGACCATACCTAGATCACCTTTTATCATATGTTTAGTTCTTGTCAAATTAAAAAATAGGTATATAAATGTAAGTTTCATCCAATTGAAAAATATAAGGTTTTTTTTTTCAAAAAAAAAACAGCAAAATAATTTTATTGCACATGTCTCTTATATTCCATATCGTTGTATTTTAATTGACTAGAATTTAATATAAAATTTTCTTAACCCTCAGAAAATATTGTTTTAAATACTAGGTGGGTGAGGGATTTTTTCATATAAAAATTCCATGGTCTCCATCATTAGTTTGTAGATGATTTAATTTATTCTTTGTGTGAGTTATAGTGCTCAACTACATATCGAAATGAATAGATTGTGGAATCATTGTACAAATTTCTCTGAAAAGAATTTTAAATGATGTGATTTATTTTTTGTGTGGGTTTTAGTGCTGACCTCCATATCGAAAAGAATAAATTGTAGAATTGTAAGACTAAATTAAATGATGGTATACACTTAGATATAAATAATAGCATGCTCTCCAACTGAGTCTTTACTAATATATGTAGGACCAAAGGAAGCCAGCTATTTAAATTTTACTTGATAATAAAAGATTGTCTAGATAATATGTATTGCTTGACGATAAAGGATTGTCTAGATAGTAAAATTTAATAGGTTTAGGCATGTCTATGAAATAATGAATAATAGATGACCTTAGTAACGGGGCATATTGTTCAAAGTCTTAGGCTGCAAACGAACGTTTTTTGAAATGGTAGAGGGTACCGTATTTAAAATATGTGTTCAAAGTTATTATTGTCCATCATAATTTGTATTATTATGCGATTCTCAAGTTTTAAAAAGGTAAACTCTTTCGATCCACTTTTAATTATTCTCAATTAAAACAAATTAGCTGGACCTAATTATCTTGATTGGAAAAAGGAACTTGAACATTGTGCTTACTGTTGAAGAGTACAAGTTTGTACTCATTGAGGCTTGTCCTATAGAACCTGGTGAAGGGGCGACCGATGAGGAAACCCAGGCTTGCCGGTGGTGGAAAAAGGCTGATGAGATGGCGTGGTTTTACATTCTTGCAATTTTTGTCAAATGTATCGTAACATCAGCATTAGTCTTTTGCCACCACCTACGACATAATGTTGAACCTCAAAGATAAGTTTGGGGATGAAGATTGTGCTGTAAGGCAGGTTGTGATGAAAGGCCTCATGAACACAACTATAGCTGAAGGAACCCAAAATAGGGATCATGTTTTGAAGATGATTAGGAGATCCTTAGAGCTGAAATTGATGGGGAAACTCAAGTCGATATCATTCTTCAATCGTCACTAGACTTATTTAAGGGATTCCGAGAGAATCACAACATGAATAAGCTTAATTATTCATTGTCAAAACTTCTTAAAGAATTCTAAGCCGTTAAGGGACTCCTTGGTAAATTTGCTAGTGCTCCAGTGGCTGAGACAATTTCTATTTCTAGATCCAAAAGCAAGAAAGGAAGAAGAAGAACGCACAAGCTGCAATTCCATAAGGAACAGAGCATACAACAGTTGCTGAACTTCAAAGAGAAGTTAAAAAGCCAATGGGCCAGTGTTTTCACTGTAAGTAAAAAGTGCATTTGAAGAAGGATTGTCCCTGTTTCCTAAATCGTTAAAACAATGGATGTAAATTTCATCTATTTGTTGTTGTATCTTGTTTAGTGGTTTGATCTAGTGGTACCTAATGTTTAAATTCAGGAGCCACTAATCATGTCTGCAATACTTTGCAGCGGTTCCAAAAAATCAGACAACTTGAAAATAGAGAAATTTATCTACATATGGGTAGTTAGGAATGTGGCAACAGTTGCAGTAGAAGATATTTATCTTCAGTTTAGTCAGGATAGGATATTAGTGACTAAGTAATGTCTATATGTATCTTCCATTATAAGGAATTTGATTTTTATTTCTAGATTGCTTGAGGACAAATATTTTCTTCATTTTAATGACAAATCAGTTATCATTAAGAAAAACAAATAGTTTGTTTGTTTTGGTACATTAATGATTGATCTTTACATTATAAATCCTAATTTGTCTGTACTGCAACTGAGTGAATTGAATAGGACTAATAGTTTATTAATTAAGAGAAAGGAACTTTTAAAATGAACCAAATGTATTTTTGGCACTTATGCCTTGGTCAAATTAATCTAAAAGGAATTCAAAAACTGGTCGAAAATGGACCATTAGGTTCATTGGAAGTGGAGGCACTTCTAGTTTGTGAATCTTGTTTACAAGGTAAAATGACTAAGAGAGCATTCTCGGCAAAAGGCTATAGTGCTAAAGAACAGTTAAAACTGTTTCATTCTCATTTGAATGGTAACATGAACGTCCAAACTAGAGGAGACTTTGAGTATTTCATCACATTTGTAGATGATTATTCGAAGTATATATACATTTACTTAATGCGACGTGAGTTTGAAACCTTTGAGTAATTCAAAGAATTCAAGGTAGAAATGGAGAAGCGTCTAGGAAAATGTGACGCCCTGCGAGTGATGGAGTCCTCCCTTGAGTGGAGGAAATGTAGCTCAAAGGGGGCATCCCACATCGGAAGATGGGGGATCCTTGGAGACCCATATAAGTAAGAAACGGTCGCTAATTAAGTACAAGGCCTTTTGGGGGCTCATTGGCTTCGGATCCCATAAGACTCCGAAGTTAAGCGAGTAGTGGACCAAAACAATCCCAGGATGGGTGACCCCCTGGGAAGCTGGTCGTGAGCTCCCAAAAATAAAGCCGTGAGGGTAGATGTTCCGGAGCTGAGGCCTGGCTGGACGCTACCCAGAGCGGACAATATTGTACTGAGGTGCGACCGGGTCGTTACAAATGGTATCAGAGCGGACCCCGCCGAGTACGGTGTGTCGACGAGGACTTCGATTCCCTTGGGGGGAAGGATGTGACACCCTGCGAGTGATGGAGTACTCCCTTGAGTGGAGGAAATGTAGCTCAAAGGGGGCATCCCACATCGGAAGATGGGGGATCTTTGGAGACCCATATAAGTAAGAAACGGTTGCGAATTAAGTACGAGGCCTTTTGGGGGGCTCACTGGCTTCGGATCCCATAAGAACTCCGAAGTTAAGCGAGTAGTGGACCAGAACAATCCCAGGATGGGTGACCCCCTGGGAAGCTGGTCGTGAGCTCCCAAAAATAAAGCCGGGTAGATGTTCCGGGCCTGAGGCCTGGCTGGACGCTACTCAGAGCGGACAATATTGTACTGAGGTGGGACCGGGTTATTACAGAAAATGTATCAAATCATTATGATCAGATTGTGGTAGTGTATATACCTCTTGGGAGAGTTTAAGTAATACTTATTAGAGAATGGGATTACATCCCAATTGTCTGCACTGGGGATGTTACAGCATATTGGTGTAGTCGAAAAAAGGAATATGACTATTATAGAAATGGTAAGATCTATGATGAGTTATTCAGACCTACCTGATTCTTTTTAGGGATATGCTTTAGAAATAACCGCATATATTCTGAAATTGGTACCATGAAAGTCAGTACCTACTACACCCATAGAATTGTAGACCGGGCGTAACCCCAGTTTGCGGAATATTTAGTTATGGGGTAGTCCAGCACACTTGCTGAAAAGTAATGCAAATAAGTTGGAATCCAGAATAAAAGTGTGTTTCTTTGTTGTGTATCCAAAAAGAACCAAAGATGGTTTATTTTATAATCCTCGAGAATGTAAGGTTATTGATATCAATACCAGATTCATAGAAGAGAATTATATCATGGACCATAAGCCTAGGTGTAGTGTTGTTGTAGAGAAAATGAAAGGAAAGAAAAACATGGCATAATTCGTTTATACCTTTAGTGCAAGAGGAAATACCATTGTAAATGGATATCGACATTCCATTAACTCGTCGTAATGGGAGGATTGTCGATACTTGTACACATCTTGAAAAACCACTAATATGTAGGTTCTCAAACCAGCACAGCATGTGAATATTGAGTTAGTATGTTCAATAATTGCATAATGTACAATAACACAAGTAGTGCCTCATCGTAATGGGAGGGTTGTTTGTCAACTTGACCATTTTTTGTTCTTGGGATAGTCTTATGATAAGGTCCCTAATGAACAAAAAATTGACCCTTTTTAACTACATGAAGTACTTTAAGATGAAGATAAAAAAAAAGGGCACAGTGTTATGAAATCTAAAATGGAGTCCATATACTTTGACAAAGTCTGGGATCTTGTAAAACCACCCGAAGGGATAAAACCTATTAGATACAAGTGGGTATATAAGAGATAGAGAGGATGAGACATGCTTAAAATAAGGATTGTTGCTAAAAGGGTTCACTCAGAAAGAAGGGATATATTATGATGAAACATTTTCACCGGTAGCCATGCTAAAGTTTATTTGGATTATCTTATCCATTGCGGCTCATCTTGATTACGAGATTTGGTAAATGGATGTCAAGACTGCTTTTCTTAATGGAAGTCTTGATGAAAGCATATATATGATGCAACCAAAAGGATTCATAGCAAATGGCCAAGCGCACATGTTGTGCAAGCTCAAGATGTCCATTTATGGGCATAATCAAGCGTCTAGATCTTGAAAAATCCGTTTTGACCAGGCAATCAAATCTTTTGGTTTTGGTCAATGTCCGGATGAGTCTTGTCGTAAGACACATGATGAGATAGAGAGGATGAAAGCAGTTCCTTATGCTTTGGCAATAAGAAGCCTCATGTATGCTATTGTGTACTATACCAGACATCTACTTTACCATTGGCATGCTTAGCAAATATCAGTATAATCTAGGGAAAGAACACTGAATTGCAGTAAAACATATACTTAAGTACCTTAAAAGGACTCGAGATTTTCTGTTAGTTTACCAGGCAAACAGTCTAGTACCTGTTGGATACACATACTATAATTTTTAGTCAGATGTTAGGATTCCAGAAAGCCAACTTCAAGTTATGTATTTACTCTAAGAGGTGGAGTCATTTGTTGGACTAGTATCAAGCTGTTATGCATTGCTGACTCCACCATGGAAGCTGAATATGTGACTGCTTTAGAAGCAGCTAAGGAAGCATTTTGGCTCAAGAACTTTCATATGTATCTAGATGTGGCACCTTCAGTGTGATCATCCATTTCACATTATTTTTATAATAGTAAAATGGTTACAAACTCGAAAGAGCCGATGATTCATAAGAAGGAAAAATATATAGAGTGCTCACGTTGAGGGAATGGGAGTGAGACGCATAGCTGGATGGCTTTGAATCTAAGTGGGAGATTGTTAGAGTGATATACTAAAAGCTAGATTTTCTTGTTGGTTTCGATATATTATAAGCAATTTTGATAAGAATCTTTATGGCCAATGGTTGCACTATATTATTTATTTAAATATTGTGTATATCTGTTTTTTATTCCATATAGTAGATGATTTCGTGTGTAAAGTGTAGCTTACACATAGAAAATCATATCATCGGTTCTTGTGAAATATATTTTTGTTGGTTCACGGTCTTAGACGGAATTGAACACCCATCGGTGTGATTGTAGCACAAGTTTTAATAGTTTATCATAACTACAGGAAACGATATAGTTTTAACTCATTGTGTTAGTACATTTTGTGTGTATTGTGTGACGCCTTGAATCCCGTTCTGAGATTTTCACCTCTGGGACTCGGTTAATCATGGATGCTGTGCGCGACAGTGGGTTGAAAATATAAACAAACTCAAAACTTTTAAAAGTCTTTTTCTTGGATAAAACTTGATCATTTTGAAAACCTGTTTTATAAAATTTTGGCATATGGAGTTCGCTTAAACAACATTCCATCCTATAAAATTTGAAACCATTTTCTTACAAATGAAGTCCTAATTACAAACAGTTGGATACACTCCACATATAAACATCACTTATACAATTTCACATGAAAACCATTTTCATATTACAGAACCAAAACCATATACGTTTACAGTAGCCCTTATCGAAAGGGACTAGAAAATGTCTATGGACTTCAGAGGCTTTCTACAAAAGAGCACCACGCGCCAATCCCCGAAGCTTAACCTGCAAAGCTGGTGAAAGGAGGGAATGAACCAAACCCAGGCTCAGTGGGAACTATATAGGTTATATATATAAAAATACATTTTCAAAACAATGCATGCAGTGTGCATTAATGAAAGTAGTTCCTTTCATACATGTTGTGTGAATACACCATCTTTATAAATTATAAACATTTATAGATTTATAGTATCAATACTACGAAGACTATTTTATAATATGCATGGTAATGCTTTCCCATCCCCAAAATATAATAAGATAGAGATCACTTGAAAATACAGCTAAAATCGCACTGATAACATAATATACTTAAAAAACTCATATGTACGGTCAAGTAAGTATCGCTGAGATACAAGTAATCCATAACAAGAAAATATATGCTGCCAACTCATATATATATATATAAAACTGTTGGCTAGTTTGTAAAACTTGGCACTGCAATTGTGTCATATAGAAATGTGTGAACACCCCAATCCACGACTCTCGTGTGAACTTGATTTACATACAAACAACCATTCTGCATCAAGTCTTGAGTCATCATGCATATAAGAAACCATTAGGAAAAATCTTGACTTTCAAGCGCGTCAGGAATCTACGACAACCAATGTTGCCACTTCGCTTACTAAGACGGGTAGCCGCACGCCCTATCTGCACCCCTTGCGGCTAGCCTCTTTTAAAGTGTTTTTGGCAGAAATTTTGCTGTAAATAGGACCCTTGAGGTCTCATTTTAGGCATCAACATTCAATAGAGTTTCTAGAGAGGAGAAACTCTGTCAAGATCATTAGAGAGAGTTTTTAGAGAGGGAAAATTCTAGAGAGAGTTTTTAAAGAGAGAAAGTTAGAAAGAGAAAATTCTAGAGAGAGAGAAGCAAACAAGCAGTCGTCGGTCTTTTTCAAGCGCTTCAGGTATGCATTTCTACAACTCCCCTAAATTTCAATATTGCTTTTTTATACAGTTTTAATACAAAAACTTAGATAACTTGCAAAGAAGCTAGCTGCTTTCAAAATCAATCCTTTTTAAGTTTTACAAGAAATTTAAAATCTGTTTTGACACTTTTTCAAAACAAAACAATAATACAAAAACAGTTTCCAAACAAATGGAACTACGAGACTCTGATTTCATTCTACGAATGAATATGTAGGCACTCGCAAAGCTCGAGTCTAATTTCTAAAATACCGTTTTAAATCAAATTCACCTGAAAGGATTATTTTGGAAATAATTTAAACTACTTGCAAGATATCTAAAATATGAATTAAATACATGATCCATTAAGAGACCAAAAGGACGAATTGGGTGCCTAACACCTTCCCAATTCATAACGAAGTTCCCGAACTCTAGCAAAGTAAGTTTTTAATCGATCTCTGGTTTTAAACGTATAAAAGATAATTCATTTTCGAATTGTCCTTTGTATGATCTTTTATTTGTTTTCTCGTAAAACAAACTGGCGACTCTACAAAACACATTTTCCTTCAAAACAAGAAACCGAGAGAAAGACTGGTCGGAGATCCGAATTCTCACAAAATGTCTCACCCAAGACAATTAACTCAAATAATCCGCCACTATCCAAGCCTCTGCCAGGTCTGCATTTCGTGGCCTTTCACCCACGTGACATCAGGGCCTCTTGTTCGTTTTCGTGCACGATTTCAGGTCTTTCACCCGGGGGCACTCAATCCCAACTTACGGTCCCAACCTTTAGAGACCAAACCTGGGACCTATTATGGACTAGCGCACTCATATGTGTATACATATCAAATCACTCAAGTAACAAGCCTACGGACAAATAATTGTGCCAGGTAACTAATATAACGATTCATATCGCACCCATGCCAATAAAAATAGAAGAGATGAAAGCTTTCATTATTTTAAACATATACTAAATACACCCGTACTTGTATAAAGATAATAATTATTACTTACGAAAGCATGAAATATCATAAATCCATATGTTTGGTTCAAAGATACGTTCTACATGTATATACATCAAAAATACAGATATATATATATATATATCAAATTTACTTTTCCACATATCACGTGGGTATGTCCCCCAAGGACAACTCATAACTCGCGTAACCTCCAAGACTATGTGTTACAGGAAAACATCAATATATAAAATAGTAATAACACATGTGTATTCCTCATAGGTATATCTAGTGAGTATATATATATATATATCTATATATACCGTAGATCAAATGGTAGTATCTATGTTGTACTTAAACTCTCTTTGCCAAGTCCGTCAATTAGTTGGCCTAGCAAAGAGATTTATCCGTATGGGAAGTTTCATAGGCTTACAACACATAGGCTCCAAGCCAAGTATAACATATAATTTATAAGCTTTAAGTTCAATATAAACTTTCCCATATGTTTATTGTACTTAGCTTACTCAAAATCAACTTATAAATCTACTTAGCATAGTTACAGACTTGCGAATTACTAGCAAATCTCATAAATAAGATAATAGTATTCAAAGTACAACAATAATATCGCAAACACAAGTAATTATACCCAATTTATACTTTAATTCTATATATATAACCTCATATATAAGTGTATCAAAGTTACTGCTCACTATCGTATTCGCAGAAGAGGGTAGTATGCGAACCATGCTTAAAACTCATTTGAAATTAGGGCTTTTGGTATCAAAGTCATAATCAAGTTATATGTAATGCAAATCAACCAAATAATCAAAATGAAATAGCCCAAACCCCAATGAATGTGTGATTTGCCTAAAAAGCTTAGGTTTAATCCAATTTGGAGCGTATCATGCGTAATAGTTTGAAATAAGGATTGAATACTAGTGTTCCCACCTATATGGGGTTAACCCCTTGAAGAATAGAAACCGAGCCAAGCTGGATTAAGCGAATTGCAAGCTTTCTCCTTCTTTGGCCATTAAAGAGTATGAAGATGATTAAGGTGCTGATGAATAATGTTTGGAGATGGTGAATAATGATGGAGCTCGGGTCATGATCTCGCACCATCTGCAAAACCCCAAAAATTGCCTCCCCTATCTCTCTCTAGAAGCTCTCAAGAGTTGGTGGTGAAAAATGAGGAAGAAAATAGAGAAGAACGTATATATATACTGTTGTTCTAATTCTCCCGGTTACTGTTCACGCTCGTCACATTTAGGACCTACAGCACTGAACTTTGAATGACCATAACTTCTCGTTCGAAAGTCCGATTGAGGTGATCTTTATGTCCACGGAAAGCTTATTCAAAGCTCTACAAGTTTTTAAGAGGAAGATTTTCCAAATTCCGATTGGATTATTCCCATAAATGCATCAAAGTCAGCGCGTTACTACAATGTTATTGAATGAACAACTATTGGCGATTGGCCTATTTTGCGGTCAATTTTGATCAATTAGGAACTTGAATTTGCTTTTGGACAAAACACAAAAGTTGTAGATTGCATAAAAATCTAAACACCTACATGAATGGAAACTCAATCTGGTGAGGAACGAAGATGTTACGCTTCCTCCAAATTATCTAAAAATTATGAAGTCGAGTAAATTGAAAACTTGCAATTTACTTCTCGATTTCAATTCGAACCACCCGAAATGACTTATGACTATTCTAACATGCTTAAATATATTAATGTAATTCGTTGAAAGTCTTCAAGCCATTCAGATCCTTTCGGAGCAAAATAGAGCTATCTGAAGTACAATTATGCCTTACGCGCGACTTGTATCGTGATTTCGAGAAATAGAAAGATACGGGGCATTACATATTGAATAGGACCAGTTTGGGTTAAATTTTTTTATACTGACTATATAAAACAATTTAAAATCCTATGGTTATTATGATTACTTATGCTTTTAATCTTAAAATAATTAATAGACATATATATTTAGTGCTTGTTGTTTTGACTCATTAAAAGTGAGATTCATTTATGGATCAATATACTACGTGAATTGGATAACGAAACTATATGTATGATGAATATTAATTATTGATGGAATCCACGTCCCAGTATAAGGATTGATGATAGCCCCTTAAGAAGCTTATAAGTTTTGATCATGTCAAACCCTATAGGTGCATTATGTTAATCCAACATATTAAATAAGTTTAGTGGTAGGCTCAAGGATTAAAAAGTTATTTAAATATAATTTTCAGTAATTTAATTTAAATGACGGTTGTGTGTAATCTTAACGTGGGGAGAATAATAAGTATTTAACAAAAAGGAGCTCGAAATATAATTTTAAGATAAGGACAGGAGTGCAATTATAATTCTTTAGTGATGCGAATTATAATTTATGAAAAAAACTAATTCATAATGGAATTAGGATTCCAACTTTCCATAGGAAGCCTAAACACTTATTTCTCCTTAAGGTCCCTATTATAGCCTTATATATACGCCGGCCTTATTTCTTCTCATAATAACAGTAATTCTCATGAATTAGGGTTTGTGCCATTAAGAGAGATGAGAAAATCTTGGTCATATTATAGCCCACACTCAGTGCAAGATTTGATGGCAGAAGGAAAACGACAGAAGATCTTTAGGTTTTCGGTACTCTTGACGTAAATCAATCGTAACTTTTGATCGCACTGTTGGATCAGGATCATTTTTTGATATGTTGTTCGGAACACAAAGTTACAATTATAATATGAAAATCAGGACGATCAGAGGTCATTTAGATGGCGAAAACAATCGATTTCACAACCCATCGATAATTGAAAAATTGGACCAAATCGCAATCTGATGTAATCAAACCCTAGTATTCTCATATGGATTCTCTACATGATCCACAAAGGTGAAATCCCTTTTTTCTTATAAGGGTTTAAAAAAGTTTTTTTTTATCTATACACAATATCAAATGATCCTGTAATTATGTCTCCATCATAATCATTAGGTGCATGGGCTAAAACATCGATAAAATTGTTAAATCATGAAATTAAAGTGATAACCCATCAATATCAACCTTTAATTGAAGCTATGTCTAGCCCAACCCACATGTTTTACAAGCAAACTAGGGTTTTTAGAAAAAGCCCGAATTTTGAGTTCAAATCTCTAATGCATCAAGTAAATATTTAAAAAGCAAGTTTTATAGTAGTGTTCCCAGCTTAGAGAAGCCAAATCCATGTGTTGAGGATCCGTAGACTCCGAATTGCAAAGCCCTAACTCGAGCTCAAACATCCATGGAGGAAGAAAGGGGGTAAAAGATGATGAATAGTGGAAGACATGGAGATTTGGAAGGTTTGGAGATTAACTTTTAAATGTGGGATGAGAGATGTGTGTAATTTCCTCTTTCTCTCTCTAGAGCTCTCTAGAACCCTCTAAATGTGTGTGGATGTGTTTGGCTCGAGAATGGGGTGAAAAATAAGTGAAACCCGTTTTAAAAGTAAGTAAGGTCGGTGCCCAGCAATTCTAGCAGACTGGTATGGCCAAATGGGAGAAAGTCCGTGCATACCAAGCATCAGATTTCATAAAGGGCGGACCGGTATGGCATTTCTCTAGACCGGTCCGCATGTAAACTTAGTTCTGGTGCACTATTCGTAATTCGGCTATAACTTTTCGCTTGGATTCCGATTTAGGTGTTCTTTATGTCCATGGAAAGGTAATTCAAAGATCTACAACTTCCTAAGACTAAGTTTCCTCAAATTCTTTATAAATAATTTCCAAAAATTCCTCGAAGACAGCACTCTGTAGAAGCGCTACCGTACGATTAGATTTCGCTAACCGGCCTACTTCGCATGCTGTTTTGATCAATGAGAAGTAGGAATTGGCTTTCGTTCAAAGCATGAAAGTTTTAGAATGGCACAAAATCTAGACATAGGCGAAGACAGAGACTTAATCTAGTAAGAAATGGAGAAGTTACTTAGCTCCAAAGTTAGACAAAATCAAAGAATCACGAAGGACCAAAACACACGATTACCAAGCCGATATCTATTCAGACCACCCGAATCACGAAACAATTCCTCAAATGAGTGTAAATATACTAATATACTAGTAGGAGGTGCTAAAACGCTACAAATCTGCATAAATAGAGATTTCACCACTCACGGTGAAATAAGTGAATGAACGAAGGCAAATGCAATGAAACCAATGAACATGGTATTACAATCACGAGCATGGATATTTGAGAAATCAACATTTGGGATAAAAGGACATTTTTTGGAGAAAATATGAATAAAAAGGGTAAATATGGAGAAGAATGAAGGAGGATTTGTGTATTTATAGGTGAAGGGATACCTTGGGATTGTTTACCGTATCAAAAATACCTTTCCAGATAATTTTGTCGCATGGAAAATCTTTTTATCATATGACAAATATGCCCAAGCTTGTAATTTTTGCTCCCCGAATTATCTGTGCCAAAATAACATGTGTTGAGCTATGCTTACTAAATTACTTTCCCTTTTGCAAGGGCCTTAAAGGTCGTTTTATTTAGTTTCATTAATTTTTCCGTTTTAACTATGCGTATGTTATTGTCATTTTTCATAACATAGCTTTTTCCTATTATAAGAAAAGTTTATGTAAAAATTGGCATTTTATAAAGGACGAACAAAATATGAAGACTACTAATATTTAACTTTTCAAAAGAAAACCAAGTATTATCATCCTAAAACAAGTTTTAACCACCAATGTAATGAATGTATACGCAACTAGAAGCTAACATAATATAAGGAAGAGAGAGAAGGGGATAGCTAATCCATACAAGGGCACTTTAAAGTACTCTCACTATCATTTGAGGTCTTCGTAGTCCCATGGGCTTATGAAGGTCGAGGTGGGTCAGCTATTAGGGTTCGGCTAGAAAAGAATGGCTGAATAACCAAAAACGGATATCAACTATTGTTCCTCCTAGACTTTAATCTAGACGGAGAGCGAGATAGAGCCATAGAGTCACCCATCGAAAGAGAAGCCTCAACCACCCTCTTGTACTCCTCAGCATAAGAATAAGGGTCCCGTTCAAAATATTGTAACAAATTCCAGTTGTACAAAGAACTTGCATAATTTGTACGCACATCACTAACGTGCATACCTATAATCTGTCAAAAAAGATATATGAGAAAATAATTCCATATAATAAACAGATAAGATTAGTGGAATAGAGAATAAGGAGAGATTGTATACCTTATCATCAAGACGGTCACCTGAGAAGTTGAAAGTGTAGGAAGGGGTATCTGGGGGGATCATGTACTGACAAGCCATGCACTAATATACCAAATATCTCAGGGGATGGGCAAAGGAATGATCAGAGGTATGATACTACCCGGGTCTGCCAAAGCAGTAGCAGATGTCGAGTTACCCCCCTCGCGTTTTGGTACCATAAGAGGTCTCAAAGAGGAAGTGTCCAAACCGGGAGAATGAGCCGAATGGCGCAACGCATGAACTAATAACAACGAAAAATTCTAAATGCTCGGAGAATTTAACATAGCCGCCTTTCTCAGAAGGGGGAACCACACTCAGCGGAATCGTAACACCCACAGGGGGGTTCGTCCGAACTGGCCTGGATCATAAGTAAAGTCTGGAATACCCCAAGACCTCTTAGTGAAAGCACCTTGAACCTGCTTGCCCACCGTATTAGCTTGTTCCTGAATCGGTACTGCACCCCCACCATCACCACCCTCGGGTCCACCATCATCACCAACCGGGGGAGCTTCATTCTCACCATCAGGGTCCTCATCTTCAGAGTCAGATATTATATCTTGCAAATTCGGATCTGGAGGTAAATGGCCCGAAACATTCTTCGAAAGATACAACTGGCCTCTGATATATGTCAGATCTCCTCCTAAGGCCCTGTATCTATCGTACACCACCCGACCTCAAACTCCCTTCGGCTCCCTCATTAGATATCGCTTTACGAACTCTGCGTAATCGCCATCATGAGTCAGGTTAAGGAAATCCAACCCATCCAATAGAGCCTGGACCTCAACAGGGGGAATATCAGTTGTTCTCCTCATTAGAGGGTGTGGATGCACATGAACTCGGTGCCACACCTCAAAAGTATGCTGTCGAACTACCCGCTCACCCAAATATAACAAGGCCCCATACTCATTTCGGGTTAGCCGACGAGTCTAGGATGCGTTCAATGCCCGTGCATAACCAAATAAGGCCTTAAACTAGCCCAAGGAGCCCACTCGACCTGAAAAGCAATGGCATAGAGAATCAGTCATAAGAGAATAATACAGTTGATATAGCACAAATAAAATAAAGAATGGTTAAATGCTTACCTGCTCCTCCAACAAACCAAGTACTGCGGCCGTGGCAGTATTAAAATCCTGATACATATAGAACAGCCAAGATGAAACCACCCCAATCATAGTCGTACATGTGGTCGAATTTTCGAAAATAAAGGAGCCAGCAAAGTGAACTGTGTCCCCACCCCGTGACTTAAACAGATCATGGTAGGTCAGAAGCAACAAAATTCGAGCTTACTGGCGAGCCGCCTGCCCCGTCATGTGACCATCTACAGCTGCTACTCTGGCCCTCTCCATGGCCAAGCATGCAAACAATGTCTTATGAGGGATACTATCTTTAGGACCACACCTCGGAGGGAACCAACCAAGAAAACTCACAATATTCACCTCGTTAAGTCGCAGTGGTACGTTAATAACAGATCTAAAGGCATCATTATCATCTCCCCCAAACTCAAGTGAAATGTGTGGGTAGTATCCAACCAATGCGCACCAAGGGCCGTTAAGAGACTATCAAAACACGAAACTCAGCTAGGCAAAGCATCCAAGAAAATACCAAAAGGAGTGCCGAACAACAACTCCTTAACCTGCATAGGATCAAAACACTAGCCCTTGGCTATGGTGTTGGGAGATTCCCAACCCCTACTATGCCACTGTTACATATATATAGTAGTGTAGTTATTTGGGTTATAAGGACTATAAGATATAACTATGTAATTTACAAAACATGAAGGCATTTTTCTGTAATTATGTGAGTCATGAAGTTAAGAGGGTATAATTATATAATTTATAGGACCTGGATGTATTTTTGTGTAAATTATGTGAGTTATGTAGATAAGAGGGTATAATTATGTAATTTATAGAACTTGGGGGTATTTTTGTGTAAATTATGTGAGTTATGTAGATAAGAAGGTTTAGTTATGTACTTTTAAAAACCTGATAGTATTTATTGTGTAGTGAGGATTTTTGCTTCCTCTGATACCATCTTGAGAGTAGAAGTTTGGTATTTGATTAATTAATTATTGATACAAGAAGAGCCCTATTTATAGGGTCAGATACACAATAAGAAACCAATTAGAATAAGGAAACTAAATGGCATATTCTAACAACTTTTAGACCTTTCTCACTTTCTCTATGTTCTTTCTGTTCTCTGTTTGCTTCAACTTTCAACCTTATTTGCATTAAAGGATAGATATTTCAGACACCACAAACTTTAAAAAACATATTGGTCTGCACTGAAAAAAAATCAAACTCAACGACATGATTCTAATTGCTTTCCAAATATTTATAAGAGAGATTATATATCATAAATCTAAAAAGCACAAATAATTTACGTGTGTCAAAATCTTACTAGTATTATGGGGAGGGTAAAACATGATTTACCCCAATTTCTTTAGTCATCCTTTATATGTTATGTAAAGCTAGGTGTGAACATTGTCTTGTTAAATCTATCAATCCATTCTCTCCTTTTTCATAATAAAATTATGTAAACTTAAGTGTACAAATCCTTTCTTCCTTTTCAATTTTCTCTGCTTAATATGTACCATTTTTTGGCTTTGGGTTACAGGGTAGAGGCTAGGGTCGGGGTGCGGATGTTTTCTTTTCAATGTTCTAGTTTTCAAGCCTTGACAAACATGGTTATGGAAACATGGCTTGGTTTTGTATCAGTAATTGTGGCCAAGTGACAACAATTATATATATGTCGCCAGATCAAATGCACCCTATATGTGGCTTGACCAAAATATAAAGTGAAGGAGTTAAATAAACTATTCTTCCTTCCCTCCCCCCCTCTCTCTCTCCAAGTTAAAAATTGCTACACAACAATTTCTCCAAAGGCCAATATTTTTTATAAAAATGATAAATTTGAAAAATAATCAGTCAAGATCAAACAATATCCATTAAGAACACGAAATTTCACCCGAAACTTCCAAACAATTTATGCCTAATCTTTCTACTTATACAATACTTTCCATTTTCCATGTAGACCCCAAAGTCGATGAAATTTATAAAGGATACAAGTGCAATAATGTTTAGGTGAACTAAACATCACTAGAAAAATAAACCTTACTTGAAGTCTATGAGACATATGGCGAGGTGAAAGAGACAGCCATGGCGAAGTGAAGAAACAGTGACGGCGACCGATATGTCGATGAGTAGTGAAAGGGAGTCAATCCCGACATGAGTTTGAGGGAGAAAGGAACGATGATCGTGAGACAGAAAGATAGAGACAAGAGTTGTGAGCGACTGAGCGTGTGAAAAAGAGATAGAGAAAAGAGACACTGAGGAGATGCGGCGAAGAAAAGTGACGAAGAAGTTATGAGAGGTCAAATTAAAACTTTTAAGCTGCGTTTGGTTATATGGTTTTGGAATTATAATTCTGTAGAATTTCAATTCTAAGAATTGCAATGCTATATAATTACAATATTATTATTTGGATGGTATTTAGTTTTCATTTTGAATTCTATTATTATTATTATTATTATTATTATTATTATTAATTTGTTTGTTTGACCCATTTATGAATTTACATTTCAAATTCTATAGAGTGAATGGGTTTACACACACACATATATATATATATATATGCACAGAGATGCATGTACAATATTTATACATATATATATATATATTTAAGTGTGTGAACATATACAATAAATAATGGTGTGGGGGTGTTCAAATTGGAGTACAAATAGTCGGTTGTGTGTAGTGGTGGAGCCAGAAAATTTTTTCAGGTGGGGCCAAAAAAAAAATTTCAAGAATTTTTTAAACCAATATTAAATTAACCACAATAATCAAAAAATAAACATATTAATCTCAATATTAACTTATCAAATAATAATTTAATAAGCAAATCAACCTCAATAACAAAAAATATTATCACTATTAAAAAATTTAATAAACAAATCAACATTAATAAATAATAACTAACAAAAAAATATATTAATAAACACCTAAAAGCAAATATCAACATTAATATTAATATTTAACAATCTAAATAACAAATTAATATTAATAAATAATAATCAACAAACAAATATATTAACAATTTAAAAAGTAAATCAATATTAAAACACTTAAATTTTAATATTAAAAATTTTAAAACAAAAAAAAAAAATTGGTTATAAGATTATAACAATAGCCCCCTACACTATAACCACTAATTACGTGCCCTCGCTCCGAAGTTACAAAGCTTCTTGCACAGAGGTCCCCCCGGCACTCACTCACCTGTTTTCATTTTCTTAATTACATCATGCGGCCCCAAACTTTCTGTTCCATCTCGAATTAACCCATGTATTCAGTAAAAATTTTAAAACAGTCCAGGTAGGGCCATGGCCCCACCTCGCCTCTGCATGGCTCGGCCCCTGGTTGTGTGGAGGGTTAGGTAAGGGGGTGACCACTATGTGTTGGTGCAACCCAAGGGGGAGGGGGGAGGTGGGGTTCAAAGGGGGCAGAGATATTGGGAAACAAGATGGGGTGCAGTGATTTTGTGCACAAGAAATGGGGAGGGGTGGGGGATGGAGTAGTGGTGGCATGGTGGGTGCGGGGATTTTTTTATTTTATTTTTAGGGTGGGTGGGTGGGGAAGTGTTTGGTTATTGAGAAAGAATTTTTTTATTTTTATTTATTATTATTATTATTATTATTATTATTATTATTATTAATTCTATAAGAATTAGAATTAAAAAACTCTACTATTCTTATTGAATTCAATCCTTAAGAATTGATGGTTTTGGAAGTTTGCTAAAATTCCAAAATCGTGACCTTTTAGTGTATCTAAATAGTGGAATTCTAAAACTATGCTCCAATTTCAATTATATTCTATAGAATTGGAGTTGTCAAACACACCCTTAGGGTTTTTGACTTTTGTCATTGAGCAAATGGTGTAGTTTAATCAAGTTAACAAATATTTTTTTTAAGAGATTTGGTTGTTCGGTCCACTTCGGATAATCCGAACTCAAACCGATCCGAATCAATTAATTTTAATTTTGATTTTTTTTATTCCGTAAATTTCGAATTGCAACGATCGGTTTCCGACCACACCCAGTACAATCTCTTAAATCTACAAGCGATGCTATGTATTATGTATACAAGCGGTAATAGAAAAAGTGGGCCCTCCCGTCAAGTGAGGCTTCAGGCAACAAATTAGTTGGCTTTCACTGTTGGGCCAGTTCTGTGCGTCGGGTCAATCAAATGGTGAGTTTACGAGCATTTCGAATTTGTTGCGACTACTAGGATAGCACGACTTTTAGGTTCTATTTGAGTCCTATAAACATATGATTTGTAGTATTTATAAAGAAAGTTGGACATATTTATTAAAATAATTATATTAATTATTAAAATAAAATTCAAGATTATTAGTTTTTTTTTTTTTTGGTCTACAGATTATTAGTTCAATAGTATAAAGTTGTTACTAAACAATTTTTGAATCAACTTAATGCTTCTACATTATAAGTGGGTATCAATCGAGGTGTGTAAAAGTTAGTCCAAACACTTCATAAGTAATCCTTGAACCAAAAAAAATTATTAGAGTAAAAATATATAATATAACTTTTAAAAGTAATATTATGTTTTGTTAAAAATAATAATTATTTTAGGAATATGGTGATGTTTGGTTGATAATTTGAGTTGAGTTTTTAAGATGAGTTTTTAAAATATGATATTTAGTAGAATTTGGAAATATGTTAAAAAGTGAATTTGATTTTTATTTGAGTTTTTTTCAACAAACTAAAAAATCTCATATATTTTTTTAAAAAATAATTACAATGGATCTTATTTTATAAATCTTGACGAATAGGTTTAAATAAATATATTTTATCTAATTTTAATTTTTAAATTTAAAGTTATAGTATTTTAAAAAAAAATTTAAAAATAAAAAATAAAATAAAATAAATTTTAAAAAATATAAAAATAAAATTTATATTTTAAAATTGTGAAAAAAAAAACATCTACTAAACATAACCTTAAATTCCTAAAAGTTTTTCTTTCAAAACTAACAAATAAATTAAAAAAGAAAAAAGGCGAATCAGGCAATTGCACTCCAATAACACACATGAATTAAGACCTCAAAGTTGGAAACCTTTCTCTCCACCTCCGGTCCGTCACTCTGTCAGCGTCAGAGAGAGAGAGAGAGCAAACACTTCAAACGACCGAACCCACTTAATTTGCTCTTCGCCTCCGTCCGTCCGTCGGAGTACGATTTCGAGCGAGGTACCTTTCTTCTGTCTATCTCTCTTGTAGATTGTGGGGTTGGGGGGGGGGGGGGGGGGGTTGTTTGATGGTGATTTGTTTATTATTATTCTTTTTGCTGCTTGTTTAAATAATATACCCGTCACTGGCCATTGTTTAGGTATACCGCCGTTCGGTTGATTTGAGTTTTGGTTGAAATTTTAAATTGCTAAATTCTCACTAACTATTTATGTTAAGAGGTTTAATTACAAGTTGTTGAAACTCAAATTTTTCATGTAAATTTACTATTCTGAATATCATTAAGGAACAAAAACTCGAACTAAACAACCAGTTGGCGTATGGTATGTATGTATGTATCTTTGCCCTCAGGGCTACTCTCATTTCATACTCTAATACTATTACTACTATTGTGATTATCATTTTAAAGATGCTGACCCTAAAGCTCCAATTTGGTATATGAGAAGCTGATTGTCTGCTATCCATCTGAGAGGCATTTCATTTTTTTATATTACAATCCATCAATGAAGTTTGCTGCTTCTTCCGTTGTTTGTATTCTTTAACACAATGCAGATAACAATAGCAATAATAATAATAATAATAATAAGCTACTGTTTGGGAATCAATTTTTAAAATTTGATTACAATCTTCATTTATTTCATTGACACGTTTCTTTTGTTTTTATTTTTCTGCAGTTGGCATTGGGCTACATCTGTTCTCTACGGTCAAAGTATGTGGTCATCATCGGACATTGCCATTACTATACAGGAGAGTGCGAGCTCACAGTCCCAAAAGAAGGACGAGAACAAGAGAGAGAAGAGGAGTAGGGATACTGATACGGATGTGGATGGGGTTGGTGTTCATCAACCTCAGCCTCTTCTTGTTCGGTGCTCTTCTTCTGAAGACAAGGTTAAGAACAAGAAAAAGAAGCAACAAGAGCTTATACCTATGACTGCCACAATCACCAAAAACATCTCCATCACCGAGACTATAACCCTCACCACCCCCCTGAAGATCCAAAAACCGATGTATGCCTCTACTAATGCTTGTTCAAGGGTTCTGACCCTGATGGTCATTGCTATCGTTGGTGCAAGATTGATCTAACAAATCAATCCCCCAAATCCAAATCCAAATCCAAGCCTACGTTCCTCCCCCCAATTTCATACATGCCCACTACCACCCCTAACAAATTTTGCGTAGTCGCATCCTCGGACTCCGGCCTATTCTCCAAGAAGGATACGATGCATAAGAAGCTTGTTTATGCTGTCGGTGGCCTTGATAAGAATCAACCACCTCCTTATCGCACCGCAAAGGCTTTCGTTTGTGATTTTGGATCCGAATCACTTACTTGGGAAGAACTTCCTCCAATGAGCTCGCCAAAGATGATCCATTTTGGTATAGTTTCCCCATATGATGGGAAACTATACGCTTATGGAGATGCTCAAAAGGAGGAGGTCCAAGTACACCCTATTCAACATCGAACAAAATTTCAATATGTAGCCGAGGGAGACATCTTCGATCCAGCTTCTCGTTCATGGACTTCATGCCCCCCACCTTGTTGTTATAATGTATCTTCTGTTCGCGTACAGGATTATGCATTTGACAAAGAGCAAAACAAATTGGTTGTTTTTATTAATTCTGATTATGTACTCTCTTTCGATCTCACCACTCTCGTTTGGAGGACCAATTTGCATAGGGTGCGTCTCACTCCTCAAAGTTACGGGGCAGTTTCTTCATCGGTGGTTGTGGGTGATACCCTCTACAAGTATCACCTCGGGCAATTGTATGCCCTCGATAAAACCTCCCCTTCGCCTTCCTTTGAGCTAGTACCGGGGCTAACTAAGAAGGTGGATTCATACATGCGAAGTACATAATGTTTTTACAAATCTTATTTGTCATAATATACCCGTCACTGGCCATTGTTTAGGTATACCGCCGCTCGGTTGATTTGAGTTTTGGTTGAAATTTTAAATTGCTAAATTCTCACTAACTATTTATGTTAAGAGGTTTAATTACAAGTTGTTGAAACTCAAATTTTTCATGTAAATTTACTATTCTGAATATCATTAAGGAACAAAAACTCGAACTAAACAACCAGTTGGCGTATGGTATGTATGTATGTATCTTTGCCCTCAGGGCTACTCTCATTTCATACTCTAATACTATTACTACTATTGTGATTATCATTTTAAAGATGCTGACCCTAAAGCTCCAATTTGGTATATGAGAAGCTGATTGTCTGCTATCCATCTGAGAGGCATTTCATTTTTTTATATTACAATCCATCAATGAAGTTTGCTGCTTCTTCCGTTGTTTGTATTCTTTAACACAATGCAGATAACAATAGCAATAATAATAATAATAATAATAAGCTACTGTTTGGGAATCAATTTTTAAAATTTGATTACAATCTTCATTTATTTCATTGACACGTTTCTTTTGTTTTTATTTTTCTGCAGTTGGCATTGGGCTACATCTGTTCTCTACGGTCAAAGTATGTGGTCATCATCGGACATTGCCATTACTATACAGGAGAGTGCGAGCTCACAGTCCCAAAAGAAGGACGAGAACAAGAGAGAGAAGAGGAGTAGGGATACTGATACGGATGTGGATGGGGATGGTGTTCATCAACCTCAGCCTCTTCTTGTTCGGTGCTCTTCTTCTGAAGACAAGGTTAAGAACAAGAAAAAGAAGCAACAAGAGCTTATACCTATGACTGCCACAATCACCAAAAACATCTCCATCACCGAGACTATAACCCTCACCACCCCCCTGAAGATCCAAAAACCGATGTGTGCCTCTACTAATGCTTGTTCAAGGGTTCTGACCCTGATGGTCATTGCTATCGTTGGTGCAAGATTGATCTAACAAATCAATCCCCCAAATCCAAATCCAAATCCAAGCCTACGTTCCTCCCCCCAATTTCATACATGCCCACTACCACCCCTAACAAATTTTGCGTAGTCGCATCCTCGGACTCCGGCCTATTCTCCAAGAAGGATACGATGCATAAGAAGCTTGTTTATGCTGTCGGTGGCCTTGATAAGAATCAACCATCTCCTTATCGCACCGCAAAGGCTTTCGTTTGTGATTTTGGATCCGAATCACTTACTTGGGAAGAACTTCCTCCAATGAGCTCGCCAAAGATGATCCATTTTGGTATAGTTTCCCCATATGATGGGAAACTATACGCTTATGGAGATGCTCAAAAGGAGGAGGTCCAAGTACACCCTATTCAACATCGAACAAAATTTCAATATGTAGCCGAGGGAGACATCTTCGATCCAGCTTCTCGTTCATGGACTTCATGCCCCCCACCTTGTTGTTATAATGTATCTTCTGTTCGCGTACAGGATTATGCATTTGACAAAGAGCAAAACAAATTGGTTGTTTTTATTAATTCTGATTATGTACTCTCTTTCGATCTCACCACTCTCGTTTGGAGGACCAATTTGCATAGGGTGCGTCTCACTCCTCAAAGTTACGGGGCAGTTTCTTCATCGGTGGTTGTGGGTGATACCCTCTACAAGTATCACCTCGGGCAATTGTATGCCCTCGATAAAACCTCCCCTTCGCCTTCCTTTGAGCTAGTACCGGGGCTAACTAAGAAGGTGGATTCATACATGCGAAGTACATAATGTTTTTACAAATCTTATTTGTCATACCTCGGTAAGGGAAAGTTTGCTCTAGTGTGGGGTGGCCCTTCCTTTCGGGCACGAAGTAATCGGGATGCTGTATTTATTTCTTGTCTTACGTTTTGGGTTGGCGTGTGCAACCGAACCAATCGAAGGCATGTTCTGATTGATCAACGTCAGGAGTATTTTGCTGACGGCCCTTTCCTCCATGATTGCGTGGCACTGTAAATAGTTATAAACGTTAAATTGATTATGTTCTTCTTCTTCTATCATATCATAATGAGAAAACACAAGTCTATTGAATCCAACTTGTAACATCATATCATAATTTACATCCATTCCTTTTAGGACGCAAGTTTGGGCCAATGGAAGGGCTTCTGGTGCATAATTGTTGGAAGTTTAAGGGCTCAGTTAGGTGTGTGGGACTGTTATTCAGTTACAAGGGCATTTTTTAACCAAATTAATGTGGTCGTTTTTTGTTTCATTCTAAACTGAACCCAACTGATGCAGTCTTTAAAATTAACCTAACTTAATTGGTTTATACCGGGTCAGTATGATCAATTTCTTGCCACGGGCTAGATTTTCCAGGTGGACCTAAAAGCCAAAGTTTTAAACTCTGGGCCTATTTAAATTTTCTGATTAATAATTTTGGATCTGTTAAACATTGGTTACTGATAAATTAATATATGACCTATTTATTTAGAAAATAGCCACATAGCTCATTAAATGAACAATGGACCTGTTGAACATAGCTTAGCAAATAAAACAATTGTATCAAACCAAAAACGGAACTAGATTACGATAGGGACTATCGATTACAATACCATATCAATAGGTTTTTGGAAGCCAAGGTTAAAGCATCCACAAAAGTCTAATTTGTGTATGGTAAGTAGTATATGGAGACAAATATAAAAGAGATGTTTGAATTTTCGTGGCAACAAATGGCGTGTATGATAACGAACTTCGCTAAACTAATGTTTATCCTTGGCGCGCCTAATATATAGCAATGTATGTAGGGCAAACTTATTCTATGGATGCTTTTATAAGTTACAAGTCAAAAACTAATTTGTGTTACTAAACGGGCTCAGTCAGGGTTGTTGGTTTCCTTCCCGAGTTGGTTTATGGGTTCCTGTTCTTTGGTGCATGATAATGTTGATAGGCTTTTGCTATTTACATTCAGTGAAAAGGGGATGACCTGTTTGGTTTGGTCTGGTTGCGCATGTAAAGTACTAATGCATTTACTATTAACTAATAACGCAGAAGAAATCTTAGGAGGAAACTTGGCATGATCAAAAAGTACAAGAACAATCTTATTAGTATTCTAATATAACAAGTTAATGATGATGCATGTACTATTATGTATTACTTGCTGTTGATCATATTTCCCCTTCTTTTCTTTTCTTTAATCCTTTTAAAATTTCAGGAAGTTTGTGCTTTTGTCTGTCTCTGGGCTCCAAGTTTTGCTGCTACCGCCACTCCTTGATTTACTTAAAGCTTAAGAAGATGAAGCAGAAGAAGCAGTTTAATTTCTTTTAGTTCATGACCTTGGATTTGGATTGGATTTGGGTTTGGTTATCTTTAGTTGGGTTTGGATTTGGATTGGGTTGGTTTGGTTCAATAGGTGTCCTGGCAGTGATTAGAGGGTCAAGATAGGCTTGGGTGGCCGCTTGGTGATTCTTCATGATAGCCATAGACTGGGTTAGACCCTGGATTAGATGGTAGAGGTGTTCAAGGGTTAAGGTGCCACCCTCAGTAGGACTAGGCGGTGGATCCGCTGCACTAGATGCTTCATCATGGTTACCCTCAGTATTGTTGACCCCGGTTTGATCGATCGGTAGCTCAGTGTTGCGATAAGGAGGCATGATCGGTAGTGAGTCTGATCTCGTGAATCGTCTGGTTTGATCTCTACCAACCCAGTCGGTTGGAGTTAGCAATAAATAATCTAAGTGTGGTGAAGAATGGGGAGAAAGAAGTCGGGGATTGAACGAAAAATTAATATTTTGTGATGCAGTTGCAATTCTAAAAAAACTATGACTTGATAGGAAAATAAAATCGAAAACCACTTTTTGGTGTTTATGCGAAAACAGACCAACAGAAACAACTTGAGAGCCCTGTGGATATGTTTAGGGTAGGAATATGCATTCCCGGGGTGCCCTTTTAATCTTCCGATTTTGAAACTTGTTTTGAGAAATGACTTATTTTTAGAAAACGTATTTTAGAAAGCATTTTGTAAAATCAGGATGTTCTCTCCTCTTAGAGTTTCTTTTTCATGGAAATAGTGATAGGAAAATTCTCACTAACAGGTTTTAGTGAAGAATTTCTACAGGCTAGTTTGGACAGCCACTGACCGCATTTGTCAAACTAAGAGTTGGTATGTATGACAAGGCTTTTTGTTCACTAATCTCACAACTGACAGTCAGGAAAACATGCAAAAATTCAATTGTTCTAGGCTAACGTATCCTATATGCAAGAATGGTTGATGGGTAAGGTTTAGACTCCCTCCTATTTGGCTAGGTTTTGCTATATACCTCAAGGGCGAGTACGTGCAATGACCTTTTAATATACATTCTGGGTATGCAAGTATTATTGTCACTTGATACACCTCGGTTAGTACTTAGCTAAGAAGAGTGAAAATAAGAGCTTTCGGTTTATGTTAACCCAGACAAGACAACTCCCTAAGCAGAATTTCCAGGTTAAATGGGGTAATTTCACACTTGCGATAATGCATGATGATAGTGCATGCATGCAAAATAACAATTATGGAGGTACATTATGAAAAGTGATTTAGGGTTTGTTCGAGTATTTTCAATTTTTATTTATGAAAAGATTTTCATCAAACAATAAATACAAACAAAAGGAGAATCATGGTATCCACCTAAATCGCATATATGTTATCCTAAGACTAAGGCTGAATAGACAAGCATGCAAATAGAAATTAATTATCCACACATATTCTACTCTTTTTTAGAGTCAAATTCTCTTAAAATTATCCTCAACAGAGTCGCCACTGTGAGAACTCGCGTTCTCGATGCCGGATCCCCGTTAGGCGGCAATTCCCCTAGTTTCCCAATTAATTTAGAAAATGGTTTGTTTTATTATGAGAAAATAATGATGGTTTGTAAGAAAAATAAGAATCGCCAGTTTGTTTTACTAAACAAATAAAAATCTGTGTGAAAGAGAAACATTTATGAATTAAGCGATCTCTTAAACACAATTATTGCCAAACTAGTTGATTCAAAGGTTCAGGGATTAAGTTACGAATCGGGAAGATGTTAGGCACCCAATTCGCCCTTTCGATATTTAAGTAGGATTGGTGTGGAATTATAATTGAACATTCGCATACTTATTGATATTATCACGTATCGGTCTCTAATTTTAGGAAAACAAGATTTCGGGTAGGGATGGAAAGCATGTGCTTCGTAATTTACCCTTTTTGATTTTAGAAATCAATGTGTGTCTGTGATTTGAAAAATGATTTTGATAATGATAGATAGCAAAACAGACGTTTTTTATAAAACTTAGGGCTTTTCGGACCTAATTCGATTTGAAATCGGATATCCGGTAATTCTCAAAATTCATTCGTCAATAGTATACCACAGTTTAATAATTTAAACTGGCATTGACGAATTCAGTATTCTCATATTGGATATTTAAGTAAGCACCGCAATTTATAGATCAAATCGGGTACAAACTCGTATTGATTCATTCATAAACCGAGATTGATAAATTCATAATTTTATAAAATTGACTAATAAAATAAGTTTAAAAAATGGTTTTAGCTCGTTCTACGCCTTTGGTTTTGAAAACGGGGTTTAAATATGAAACCTGGACTGATTTTGAGATAAACAACAATTTCTACATGCGATTGATCAATTATAACTGATAAAAGAAATACAGATAAAATTAAAGTCGGACTGCTATAAAAAATACCTGAGAGCCTTGAAAATAGTATAATACTATTTTAGAGCACTATTCCCAAAATTTGAGAGCTGGCTGATGCTTCAAATAGGGTTTGTGCATGTGTATTTATATCCACAATAACTCTTGGACTCCCCGTGCCATTCCTCGATATTCAGCTTCAGCTTTCAAACGAGAAACAATATTTTCTATCTTGCTTCTCCAAGTAACGAGATTCCTACCAATAAACGTAAAATATCCTAATGTAGACCTTTTTGTCACTTACATTTCCAGCCCAATCAACATTAGTGTATTATTCAACTTTCAAAAAATCACTGTTCTTCGTAAATAAAATCCCTTTTACGAGAGTTGCCTTCTGATAACTAATATTCTTCATATGCTTGTCTCTAGAATTATGCATGAACTGACTCACTCTACTCAATGCATAAGAAATGGCAGGCCTGGTGTGTGCTAAGTACATCAACCTTCCCACCAATCTCTGATAACACCCTTTATCAACCGTTACTTGATCAGCTTCAATTTTCAACTTCAAACCTTTTTCCATGGGTGTTTATAATGGCTGGCAAGCAGAGAATCCGGTTTCAGATAGTAAATCCAGTGCATATTTTCTTTGAGATAAAAAGATGCATTTGGAAGACCTAGACACTTCGATTCCTAGGAAATACTTTAGTTCGCCAAGACTTTTTATCTTGAACTCCCGAGATAAATACTTCTTTAGTGCTTCTCGTTCTTGTGGGTCATTCCCATTAACCACCATGTTATCAACATAAACAATGAGTTATATGATCTTCCCATGGCACCTTTTAAAAAACAATGTTTGATCGAAATTTTTCTGTTTATAACCGAATTTCTTATTGATCTAGCAAATCTTCCGAACCATTAAACCATATAGAGACTTTTTCAATTTGCATACTTTGTTTCTATGTTTCACAAAAACTTTATACCTTGGAAGGAATTCCATGTATACCTTATCTTCTAAATCTCCATGCAAGAATGCATTATTTACATCAAATTATTATAGAGGCTAATCCAGATTTATCGCTAAAGAGAGCAAGACGCGCACTCTGTTAATTTTTGCCACTAGTGCAAATGTCTCCAAATAATCGATCTCATGTGTCTGGGTGTAACCTTTTGCTACTAGTCTCACTTTGTATCTTTCGATGGTTCCATCTGCCTTATATTTCACTGTATACACCAATTTGCAACCAACACGCCTTTTTTCTGGTGGCAACTCAACTATATTGCATGTGCCATTCTTCTTTAAGGATTTCATCTCCTCGTCCATAGTTGCTTTCCATGTTGGATCACCCAAGGCTTCCTGCACACTGTTAGGAATAAATATAGAGGATAACTAACTAGTTTACAAATGACTTATTCGATTTAGAAAGCCTACTACAAGACACATAATTACTCATGGGGTATTTGGTTTTACTGGTGAGTTCAGGTTCATATAATAGTTTAGGAACACTTTTAGAAGGTTCAAGAGAATATACCTAATATTCAGACATGTCAAAGGGAGGTAATTGGTTATTTGTGGAAGGCAGATGTAATGGTAAGTTTAAACTCGGCAACTTGACGACGGTGGCGGCGAACCCAACGGTGGCAACGAGTCATCAGTCCAAGTCGACAATGACGGGAAGACTGAATCTGACGGCTATGGTGAACTTGGTAAGATTCAAGTTGGCGGTGAGATCTCGACCTTAATTAGATTGTCACCATTACTAAAATAAAGAGCTTAAACTTCACTATAGTGCTCCCCTTGAAGTTCAGTTTGCTAAAAGTACATCTCCTCTTCATGAAATACGATATCATTGGCCACGTACATTTTACGTGAAGAAGGATGATAACAACGATACCCTTTCTGATTAGATGCGTAGCCCACTAATACACACTTGAGAGCACCATATTCGAACTTGTTCCGGTGTTCTTTGGGTAAGTGAATGAATGCAATACAACCAAATATTCATGAAGGTAAATTTGATGCTTTATGAGCCAGGATTGCTTTATGGAGATCATCGAATGGTGTTTGAAAATGGAGAATAGCGGACGGAACACAGTTAATTAAATATGCGATAGAGGAGAAAGCTTCACTTCAGTAAGACACCGGAGCATTAGCCCTAAGTAATAATGCCCGCACTACTTTTAGCAAATGGTTATTCTTCCTTTCTAATCCTGTGACGCCCCGAATCCCGTTCTGAGATTTTCACCTCCGGGACCCGGTTAATCACGGTTGCCGTGCGCGACGGCGGGTTTAAAATATCAAATCCGCAACTTTTAAAAACTTTTCTTAAATAAAAGTCCCGTTTTACAAAACTCGGTATGTGGAGTATATTTAAATAAAACCAACTCAAGAGGTTTACAAAGCGCATTCACCCAAACACAATCACATTCAACTCCACATATATATATAAACCGTTTATACAAATCCATAGTCCATAACCCAAAATAGTTGTAAAGTCCATACATAAATACAAAGAGTTTAATACAACAAAAGGTTATATACAACCAGGTCCTTAGTTCAAGGACTACAAAAATTATAGGACATCAGAGGCTACTAGACTCGTAGACCACGCGCCAATCCCTGATGTTTGACCTGCAAAACTGTTTAGAAAATGGGGTGAGCCAAATCCGGGCTCAGTGGGAACTATATAGGTTTTATATATAAAATAGCCGTTTTACGTCAATGTCATAGTTTGAAAACCATGCCATGCAGTGCAACTCACACACCCGTGCGTGCAAAACCCACTAGGAATCCCATCCTAGTCACCAAAACGCTGACTATCCGATCAACCTATTCCATCCTTAGATTTCCCTTGGAATACCCTAAGTCGATCTCACAGTACTAGGGAATCGAGGGTATAAACCTACTTGAATCCGTTCTCAAGTGTAACTCAAGGCTATACCATGCTATTCAGTACCCATACCGTATGTTGTGATAGTTGGCCAAGTATCTATTGTTTTCTCTTTTAGTTATAGTATTTTATGGATTCCATACTTGGCCACCTACAAGGCATTACCACTAGCTCGTCCGCACAATCCAACCACATACTCACACTCGTACACCAGGTTTCTATGGCCAATAGCTAATAATGCTTTCCTATGTATATTATGTTCATTTACGATAGTGTCTGTATCATTGTTCTTACTAAAGGCACACTCGTCCGAGGCAATATATAATCAACCATGCCATGCAAGATATGAAACAATACAATAATAATAATAATATAAACAATACACATCCACAACATATCGATCCGTATCATATCTCCAGTATAGTGCCTCAGTTTCACCCCGCGGTCTGACCAGGCCCAGAACAGAGAATCCAGCGAGTCCCGAAGGATCCAAAGTTCTTGTCCATGTCTCCTCTAGGTGGGGTGGCGGCTCAGGGATTTGGTTCTCCAAGTAGGTCATTCGGAGATAGCCCACGCGACGGTCATTTTCCCGGGGAACAACACTCCGAATAGTTAACGAGGTGAACGCCCATACAAGCTTCCACGACACCCTAGAGAAACTACACCAGGCGATACCCTAGTAAAGTGATGACCATTAGTAGCCCAACTACCTCCCGGGGACTCACCATTTGGGTAGGTAGTGGCACACGGGACCTGCTCCGCTAGCCGGGGAAACTCGTCTAACCGAGAACACATAGTCCTGTCGGAAGGCAAGATACCTAGAGTGGGCTCTCCTTTGTGGGCAACACAACCACCGGTGGAGTCACCGACTTCATTTTCCCGTGCACGGTTTAGGGCCTGTTCACCCATGGGCGGCAATAGGCGGCCCTCCTTCGAGTCACGGGGAGCTACCCGGTGCTCGGTATATTATCATATCCAGCCCATATGTGTGATCACAGTAATATACGTCACATTCATTCATTTCCCACAATGAATATCATCATCATCATCATCAATCATACATCACACATATGGCTAAGCATCATATATATAATCATACAATCGCCCACTATCCATTTATCATCATTAACATCATCGTTAATCATTTCTACAAGAGTATTCATCACTCATATACTCCGTATGTTTATCGTCACATGATCATTCTCATAATAAGGCCAATTGATCCATTACGAACGTCATATATCTCATTATGTGTTTTATGATGATACTCACGTCATCTTATCAAGCCATGTATTGGTTATTGCGATTCTAGTTCATCCGGTATACTAATACAACTCGCCTAGGTGTTCTTATTCATGACCATGGGCAATCCATGCCCTAACAACGGTGTTCTATGTATTATTAAAGAGCATCGGGATTAAACTCTCATTAGTAGTGCCTAGCACTCTCCACACAAGCCACTAGACTTGTACGTTAAGGCGTAACGCTCTACCGTAGTGGGGTCTCACCACACATACCATAATTAATACCCTTCAATCGTATCTAGTGGTATAGATGTGTATCACCATCCTTAATAACCCACAATCATCCATCTATAATCACAAGACCTAAAAACCACAATTTATAAGTCATACGAATAGCTACGGAGTTGATTTCACATGAACCTCTAAGTACACATGCTAAATCATGGAACTAGATGACCAATCACGCTATAGGAGTGATAATCTATCAATATCTATCACTAATCTAAGAATTATCTAGCCCAAACCCCAAGAGATGTGGACAACACATGATTTTGCTCAAAATCCCCAAGTTGAGTGCAAGACTCTAATTCACCAATCAAACATTGAAAAACAAGTTTTAGTACTAGTGTCCCCACCTTAGATAAGCCGAATCCTCGAGTTAATGAAGCGTAGAATCCATATCGCCCAAGCCCTAGCTCCAACACAAGCTCTAACACAAGCTCCAACGAAAGAAGAAAGCGGGAAGGATGATGAATAGTGAAGAAGAAACGATTCGGAACTCAAATCTTGGATGGGAGATGAGAGATATGTATGATCTCTTCTCTCTCTCTCTCTAGAGCTCTCTAGACTCTCCCTCACTCCCTCTCTATGTTGGATGCACGAAAGTGGGGTTGTGGGGGTGTTAAACGGCTTAAAAACGGGTTAAAAACGCTCAAAACCGACTTACAGGTGAACCATGATCGATCATGGGTCCCCCATGATCGATCATGAAGCATTCTGGAACTCTCTGGAGGACCATGATCAATCATGGCCCTTCCATGATCGATCATGGAAGTCACTGCAACAGCAAATGACTTTCTGAGCTCAAAACGGACCTCGAAACGGCTGAATCTCGACTCGGCCCAAACACGAAAGTTGTAGAGGGCAAAGAAATGAAGACGTGGCCTAAAACGGAGAGTCATTTGGACATCAGATGAAGAAGTTATGGCCTCTCAAAGTTGGCCAGAAATTGACGAATCGCGAAAAGTCAAAATACGCGATTATCGCCTCGATTTCGATCCGAACCACTCGAATCACTAAACGAACACTCACGTGAGTAGAAGGAGGCTAATGTGACCAATACGGGGTGCTAGAACATTACGAGGCTCTCCGAATAATAATTTCACCACCCGAGGTGAAATGAGTGGACGAATGAAAGCAACGACAAGGGAACGAAAGAACGGGGTGTTACAAATCCCATTTTATTGAGGTGCATAAGGGCAGGTAGTTTGATGGACTATTCCATGATGTTTAAAATACTCTTGTAAAATGATAGCCATATATTCACCTCTGTTATCGCTTTGAAGCACATGGATAGTAGCATTATATTGTGTACTAATATGTTTCTGAAATTGCTAAAACAAAGAACTAATTTCATTCTTAAACTTTATAGCACATATCCACGTTATTCTAATGCAATCATCAATAAAAGTAACAAACCAACATAAATCACTCAAATAAGTATTATGAGATGAGCCCCAGACATCAGAGTGAATCAACATAAAAAGAACTGAGCATTTATTTAATGACGATGGAAAAGAAGTGTGATAGCTTTTTGCCAGTTCACATGTTTCACACTGAAAAATGAAAATATTAATATTCTTAAAAAGTTTAGGAAATAACTTCTTTAAATAACTAAACGGCGCATAACCCAAACGATGATGCCACAATTAAATTTCATCTTCAACTTTTTCTCCTCGGGTAGGGCTAGTTTGTAGAGCCCATTGTAACTGGTTTGTGCTCTTTACTGCCAAGTCCAAGTAGTATAATTTTCCCCGCCTAATCCTATAACCAATCATCTGCCTCATCTGAATATCCTTAAATACACAATAAGTATGCCAGAAAAAAACAATACAATTTTGAACATTAGTAATTTGAGTAAAAGACAGTAAATTGTAATTGAGTGAAGGAATTATGAGCATAGAGTTTAAATTCATGGTATCTGATAAAGGAATTGTCCCTTCACCAATAACAGGGAGTGGATTACCATTAGCTGTGGAAATAAAATTATTTGATGAGGGGATAAACGTAGTGACATGTCTAGAATCGAATGTCATATTATCGGTAGCACCAGAATCAATTATCTATGTAATTATTCAAAATAGATGCAGAATTTAAAGCCTTACCAGGTATCCCAGTGGTCATAAGCAATCCCAAGACCTTATTTCCGTCACCTTTATTGTTATGATTTAAATGACGATCCCAAGAATGATTCCACCAGTCTAGATAGCCAATTACTTGATAGCACCCCTTTTTAGAATGTCCAGTTTGTCTACATACCGAACAAGGATGATATTGGGACCTACTTCCCCGATTATTTGATTGCGAGTTACGAGTTTGGTTTGCTTGATTTTACCAGTTTGAGTTCTTTCAGGGCTGATCTTGATTGTTCTGTGGGACATAATTGCTAGCTACTATGACAATAGCATTGGTATTAGTAAAGTCACTGTTTGTAGTTTTTCGCCTGAGGTCTTCTCGACGAACCAGTGCATATGTTTCTTTTAATTCTAGAATAGGATCTTTTCGTAAGATTTTCCCACTGATTTGTTCAAGTTCGTTGTCTAAACTGGCAAGGAATATATGAACTCGCAAACATTTTGAATTGACTTTCTATAAGATTCGATATCATTCGAACTTTCCATGACCACTTTATCATTATGATTTAATTCACTAAAGATTTATGTGAGCTCCCCAAAATACTCAGAGAAGGATTTTCCATTCTGTTTAGCTATAAATGCCTTTTGATTCAAGGTGAAAACTATTAGCTCGTCAACTCCATCATAAAAAGGCCTTAAATAGAGACTTCCAGATTTATCACGCAGTGGGAACCTGGATATATCGCTTCATAATTTCTGGCTTTTTGGGCATTAAGAGCCATCTTTTCACCTTTTGGTTTGGAAGAGTATATTTGAATTTTTGAGATTTTTTTTAAGTTTATAGGAAAGTGGTAAGGTTGTGTGGTTTTATCGAGGTTTGGTTTTATCAAGGTTATGTGGTTTTAAATTGATGGGAAAGTGGTATGATTGTGTGGGTTTCGGAGGTCTAGGGTTTTTTGTGTAGTGAGGATTTTTGCTTCCTCTGATACCATCTTGAGAGTAGAAGAAGTTTTGTATTTGATTAATTAATTATTGATACAAGAAGAGCCCTATTTATAGGGTTAGATACACAATAAGAAACCAACTAAAATAAGGAAACTAAATGGCATATTCTAACAACTTTTAGACCTTTCTCACTTTCTCTATGTTCTTTCTGTTCTCTATTTGCTTCAACTTTCAACCTTATTTGCATTAAAGGATACATATTTCAGACACCACAAACTTTAAAAAACGTATTGGTCTGGATTGAAAAAAAATCAAAGTTAACGACATGATTTAAGGGTGTTCTTAAATGCACTCATAGAATCAGTCTTCTCACCCCAGTGTGAGAATATTTTCTTCTCACCCCATCAAATCTTTAAAAAATCTTGCACTTCACCCCAGTGGTGGGGCGAGTTTACTAAAACAATGTAAAGACGATAAAGTTTTGTCGCTAAAAGTAAAAATATTAAATAATATTAATTTTTTCATTAATATAAGACATATTAAACAAAAATTACATTGTTCTTCATAAATTTCATTAAAATTTTCGTCTAAATAATACCTCTGAAGATACAAAATATTAATTATAATAAATACATTTTTAACAATTATATGTTATTTCATATAATCTTTTATTATTCATTACTCTTAAATAGTTATTATTCAAATTTTAAATTTGTTTACAAATTTTATTTTTACCAAATAAGTAAATATAAGTTTTAATTTACTACATCAAAAATATTAAAAGATCGGAAGTTGATCCATATATATATAGTAGTATGTTTGATATACAAAAGAAATTTGAAATATTTTCTCTCTTTCCAATTAAATTTAGATCATCCTTTATTTTTTAAGCATTTTGAAAAATTTATTAGTTTTTTTCAACACATTTATAAATAAAACAAAAATTAAATTAATTCTTTATAATATATATGAAAATTTAAACATTAATTATAATTAAGGAAAAGCCTGGAAAAGCCCTTAAGCTATTTTTTCTTTATTAACTTTTTTTTATACATACTTACGTAAACTCTCTCTCTCTCTCTCTCTAAAACGTACATGTGAGCGATATGGAGTAATAAGTTAGGTTAGATTGCAAAGGTTTGGAGGAGCCGTTGAAGTTAACTAATTAATTAACAAAAGTAATAATTAAGTCATATACTATATAAATATGTCTTACTTCACAGCATCAAAGATGCATCAAAGATATTAAAAGATCAATTTTATTTTTATCAAAAATACTAGAAGAAAGATGACAGAGGAAAAAAAAAACTTGCAGGAAAAAAAGTGAATAGTGATGAATTTTTTCAAGTGTTCTTAAATGTATCTACAAAATTTGTCTTTTCACCACGGGTGTCATTAAATGATTTTTTAATGACTTAAAAACATTTTCTTCTTTCTTTTTAAAAATTTTTATCTTTCGTGAAAATGGAAAAAATGAATTGAAAAAATAAAATAATTTTTATAATAATAAATCATTTATTAAAATATTTTGTTACTTTCGATTTCTAAGATATTTAATTTTTTGAGACTCAAGAAAACGATATCCTTGCAAATGATTAAAAGATAGAGGTTTTCTCACTAAACTATTTCATTTTTTAATATTTTTTATGAGTAATTTTTAGAATTTAAATATTGAAATAATAAAAACACAACATGCAATACATATATATATATATATTATTTATGACATATTAGGCGCTCGTTAAGACAAACAGTTTTTAGCTTTGATATTATATAACTTAACGTGAGTTTTATTGAGCTCTTCATGCATGTACAAATAAAAAGATTGAATAAATTAAGAAAAATATCATTGAAGACGTTATCGTGTTAGAGCAAATAAAAATAAAAATCTAGCACTTAATATAAAAATTAAAGAATATTTATTATAAACTTATATTTATGAAATATATGTAATTAAGTGAAAATAGTAGATGATTGTTTGTTGAAAAAAAAATAAAATTTTTTAATTAATTTTTAAAATTTTAAGTGGGTGAAAAGACAAATTAGTGGCAATTTTTTCAAAGTATAGAAAGTGGGGCGAGAAGAATGGGGTTTACGCTATTTTTTAGGTTAAGATTAACGTAACTTTAACTTTTGGTGAGGTGAGAAGACGGATTATGTGGGTGCATTTAAGAACACCCTTCTAATTGCTTTCCAAATATTTATAAGAGAGATTATGTATCATAAATCTTAAAAGCACAAATAATTTACGTGTATCAAAATCTTACTAGTATTATGGGGAAGGTAAAATATGATTTACCCCAATTTCTTTAGTCATCCTTTATATGTTATGTAAAGCTAGGTGTGAACATTGTGTCTTGTTAAATCTATCAATCCATTCTCTCCTTTTTCATAATAAAATTATGTAAAGTTAAATGTACAAATCCTTTCTTCCTTTTCAATTTTCTCTGCTCAATATGTACCTTTTTTTGGCTTTGGGTTACAGGGTACGTAGAGGCTAGGGTCGGGGTGGGGATGTTTTCTTTTCAATGTTCTAGTTTTCAAGCCTTGATAAACATGGTTATGGAAACATGGCTTGGTTTTGTATCAGTACTTGTGACCAAGTGACAACATTTACTTTCCATGTCAAAATATATATATGTCACCAGATCAAATGCGCCCTATATGTGGCTTGACCAAAATATAAAGTGAAGGAGTTAAATAAATTATTCTTCCTTCCCTCCCCCCTCTCTCTCCAAGTTAAAAATTGCTACACAACAATTACTCCAAAGGCCAATATTTTTTATAAAAATGATAAATTTGAAAAATAATCAGTCAAGATCAAACAATATCCATTATGAAAAGGAAATTTCACCCGAAACTTCCAAACAATTTATGCCTAATCTTTCTACTTATACAATACTTTCCATTTTCCATGTAGACCCCAAAGTCGATGAAATTTATAAAGGATACAAGTACAATAATGTTTAGGTGAACTAAACATCACTAGAAAAATAAACCTTACTTGAAGTCTATGAGACCGATGGCGAGGTGAAGAAACAGTGACGGCGACTGATATGTCGATGAGTAGTGAGAGGGAGTCAATCCCGATATGAGTTTGAGGGAGAAAGGAACGCGGCTAAGGAACGATGATCGTGAGCGAGAAAGATAGAGACAAGAGTTGTGAGTGACTAAGCGTGTGAGAAAGAGATAGAGAAAAGAGACGCTGAGGAGATGCGGCGGAAAAAAGTGACGAAGAAGTTATGAGAGGTCAAATTAAAACTTTTAAGCTGCGTTTGGTTATATGGTTTTGGAATTATAATTCTGTAGAATTTCAATTCTAAGAATTGCAATGCCATATAATTACAATATTATTATTTGGATGGTATTTAGTTTTCATTTTGAATTCTATTATTATTATTATTATTATTATTATTATTATTATTATTATTATTATTATTATTATTATTATTATTAATTTGTTAGTTTGACTAATTTATGAATTTACATTTTAAATTCTATAGAGTGAATGGGTTTACACAAATATATATATATATATGCACAGAGATGCATGTACAATATTTATACATATATATTTAAGTGTGTGAACATACACAATAAATAATGGTGTGGGGGTGTTCGAATTAGAGTACAAATAGTCGGTTGTGTGGAGGGTTAGGGAAGGGGGTAGCCACTATGTGTTGGTGCAACCCAAGGTGGAGGGGGGAGGTGGGGTTCAAAGGGGGCAGAGATGGTGGGAAACAAGATGGGGTGCAGTGATTTTGTGCACAAGAAATGGGGTGGGGTGGGGGGATGGAGTAGTGGTGGCATGGTGGGTGCGGGGATTTTTTTATTTTATTTTTAGAGAGGGAGGGGGGGGGGGGGGGGGGAGTGTTTGGTTATTGAGGAAGAATTTTTTCTTTTTATTAATTTATTATTATTATTATTATTATTATTATTATTAATTCAATAAGAATTAGAATTAGAAAATTCTACTATTCTTATAGAATTCAATCCTTAAGAATTGATGGTTTTGGAAGTTTGCTAAAATTCCAAAATCATGACCTTTTAGTGTATCCAAACAATGGAATTCTAAAACTATGCTCCAATTTCAATTATATTCTATAGAATTGGAGTTGTCAAACACACCCTTAGGGTTTTTGACTTTTGTCATTGAGCAAATGGTGTTGTTTAATCAAGTTAACAAATATTTTTTTTAAGAGATTCAGTTGTTCGGTCCACTTCGGGTCATCCAAATTCAAACCGATCCGAATTAATTGGTTTAGATTTCAATTTTTTTTTGTTCCGTAAATTTTGAATTGCAACGATCGGTTCAGTTCGGATCGTTCGTTTGACTTTCGAATTTTTGACCACACCCAATACAATCTCTTAAATCTACAAGTGAGGCTATGTATACAAGCGGTAATAGAAAAAGTGGGCCCTCCAATCAAGTGAGGCTTCAGGCAACAAATTAGTTGGCTTTCACTGTTGGGCAAGTTCTGTGCGTCGGGTCAATCAAATATATGGTGAGTTTACGAGCATTTCGAATTTGTTGCCACCACTAGGATAGCACGACTTTTAGGTTCTATTTGAGTCCCATAAACATATGATCTATACTATAATAATAAAATAGAAAAATTACCTCCATTAATGATACTATTAATAATCTTATTTATATTAATTAATGTATGTATATATGCAATACTTTTATTAATGATATCATTTATATTAATTAAGGGAATTTTATTATATTTATGTTTTTATTTATTTAATTTTTGTATCATCTATGAAGGCAACTCTATTATCATTCTATTTTCATCCATTTAATTCTCTCACAAATTTATTTTTTTGAAGGGTCTCTCACCAATTTCTCTTTCCAAATACTATAACTATTTAATTTGTCTTTTCAAATTGGAATTAATGCATTTTCATATATCAAAGTTAAATTATGCGAGATAATGAATTATAATACTCATGTAATAAAAAGTGAATTATGTTGTCATATAGCATATACATAACCTCAATAATAAATTTAAACTTTATATCTAAGTAATCGAGTAATGGAAGATGAGGGCATTTATATTTTAGCTTCTTTTTTTAGTAATTATTTAAAACTAAATACACATTTGTGATCTTAAAAATAAAGTCATCTGATCAATATTTTATATTCTTAAAATAATCTTTTTAAATTTATAAAAATAATATGTTCAAACGTCTATTCATCGCATGGGTTTAAAACTAGTTTATAGTATTTAGTATTTATAAAGAAAGTTGGACATATTTATTAAAATAATTATATTAATTATTAAGGTAAAATTCAAGATTATTAGTTCAATAGTATAAAGTTGTCACTAAACAATTTTTGGGTCAACTTAATGCTTCTACATTATAAGTGGGTATCAATCAAGGTACATAAAAGTTTGTCCAAACACTTCATAAGTAACCCTTGAACCAAAAAAATTAGAGTAAAAATATATAATATAACTTTTAAAAGTAATATTATATTTAGTTAAAAATAATAATTATTTTAAGAATATGGTGATGTTTGGTTGATGTTTTTAGTTGAGTTTTTAAGATGGATTTTTAAAATATGGTGTTTGGTAGAATTTGAAAGTACGTTGGAAAGTGAATTTGATTTTTATTTGAGTTTTTTTCAACTAACTAAAAAATCTCATATTTTTTTTAAAAAAATAGTTACAATAAATCTTAGTTTATAGATCTTGACGAGTAGGTTTAAATATATATTTTTTATTTAATTTTAATTTTTAAATTTTAAATTATAATGTTTTAAAAAAAAAATTAAAAAGAGAAAATAAAATAAAATAAATTTTAAAAAATATAAAAATAAAATTAATTTTAAGTTAAATTTTTAAAATTGTGAAAAAAAAAACATCTACCAAGCAGAGCCTTAAAAGCCTAAAAATTTTCCTTTCAAAACTAATAAATTAAAAAAGAAAAAAGGCGAATAGAGAGAGAGAGAGAGCAAACACCTCAAACGACTGAACCCACTTAATTTGCTCTTCGCCTCCGTCCGTCCGTCGGCGTACGATTTCGAGCGAGGTACCTTTCTTCTGTCTATCTCTCTTGTAGATTGTTGGGGGGGGGGGGGGGGGGGGGGGGGGTTGTTTGATGATTATTTGTTTATTATTATTCTTGTTGCTGCTTGTTTAAATAATATACCCGTCACTGGCCAGTGTTTAGGTATACGGCCGCTCGGTTGGTTTGAGTTTTGGTTGAAATTTTAAATTGCTAAATTCTCACTAACTATTCATGTTAAGAGGTTTAATTACAAGTTGTTGAGACTCAAATTTTTCTTGTAAATTTACTCTTTTGAATATCATTAAGGAATAAAAACTCGAATTAAATGACCAGTTGGCGTATGGTATGTATGTATGTATCTGTGCCCTCAGTGCTACTCTCATTTCATACTCTACGACTATTACTACTATTGTGATTATTATTTTAAAGACGCTGACCCTAAAGTTCCAATTTGGTATATGAGAAGCTGATTGTCTGCTATCTATCTGAGAAGCACTTCATTTTTTTATATTACAATCCATCAATGAAGCTTGCTGCTTCTTCCGTTGTTTGTATTCTTTAACACAATGTAGATAACAATAACAATAATAATAAGCTACTGTTTGGGAATCAATTTTTAAAATTTGATTACAATCTTCATTTATTTCGTTGACACGTTTCTTTTGATTTTATTTTTCTGCAGTTGGCATTGGGCTGCATCTGTTCTCTACAGTCAAAGTATGCGGTCATCATCAAACATTGCCATTACTATACAAGAGAGTGCGGGCTCACAGTCCCAAAAGAAGGATGAGAACAAGAGAGAGAAGAGGAGTAGGGATACTGATACGGATGTGGATGGGGATGGGGGTGGTGTTCATCAACCTCAGCCTCTTCTTGTTCGGTGCTCTTCTTCTGAAGACAAGGTTAAGAACAAGAAAAAGAAGCAACAAGAGCTTATACCTATGACTGCCACAATCACCAAAAACATCTCCATCACCAAGACTATAACCCTCACCCCCCCCCCCCTGAAGATCCAGAAACCGATGTATGCCTCTACTTATGCTTGTTCAAGGGTTCTGACCCTGATGGTCATTGCTATCGTTGGTGCAAGATTGATCTAACAAATCAATCCCCCAAATCCAAATCCAAATCCAAATCCAAATCCAAATCCAAGCCTACGTTCCTCCCCCCAATTTCATACATGTCCACTACCACCCCTAACAAATTTTGCGTAGTCGCATCCTCGGACTCCGGCCCATTCTCCAAGAAGGATACGATGCATAAGAAGCTTGTTTATGCTGTCGGTGGCCTTGATAAGAATCAACCACCTCCTTATCGCACCGCAAAGGCTTTCGTTTGTGATTTTGGATCCGAATCACTTACTTGGGAAGAACTTCCTCCAATGAGCTCGCCAAAGATGATCCATTTTGGTATAGTTTCCCCATATGATGGGAAACTATACGCCTATGGAGATACTCAAAAGGAGGAGGTACAAGTACACCCTATTCAACATCGAACAAAATTTCAATATGTAGCCGAGGGAGACATCTTCGATCCAACTTCTCGTTCATGGACTTCATGCCCCCCACCTTGTTGTTATAATGTATCTTCTGTTCGCGTACAGGATTATGCATTTGACAAAGAACAAAACAAATTGGTTGTTTTTATTAATTCTGATTATGTACTCTCTTTCGATCTCACCACTCTCGTTTGGAGGACCAATTTGCATAGGGTGCGTCTCACTCCTCAAAGTTACGGGGCAGTTTCTTCATCGGTGGTTGTGGGTGATACCCTCTACAAGTATCACCTCGGGCAATTGTATGCCCTCGATAAAACCTCCCCTTCGCCTTCCTTTGAGCTAGTACCGGGGCTAACTAAGAAGGTGGATTCATACATGCGAAGTACAGAATGTGTGTACAAATCTTATTTGTCATACCTCGGCAAGGGAAAGTTTGCTCTAGTGTGGGGTGGCCCTTCCTTTCGGGCACGAAGTAATCGGGATGCTGTATTTATTTCTTGTCTTAGGTTTTGGGTTGGCGTGTGCAACCGAACCAATCGAAGGCATGTTCTGATTGATCAACGTCAGGAGTATTTTGCTGATGGCCCTTTCCTCCATGATTGTGTGGCACTGTAAATAGGTATAAACGTTAAATTGATTATGTTCTTCTTCTTCTATCATATCACAATGAGATAACACAAGTCTATTGAATCCAACTTGTAACATCATATCATAATTTACATCCATTCCTTTTAGGACGCAAGTTTGGGCCAATGGAAGGGCTTTTGGTGCATAATTGTTGGAAGTTTAAGGGCTCAGTTAGGTGTGTGGGACTGTTATTCAGTTACAAGGGCATTTTTTAACCAAATCAATGTGGTCGTTTTTTGTTTCATTCTAAACTGAACCCAACTGATGCAGTCTTTAAAATTAACCTAACTTAATCGGTTTTATACCGGGTCAGTATGATCAATTTCTTGCCACGGGCTAGATTTTCCAGGTGGACCTAAAAGCCAAAGTTTTAAACTCTGGGCCTATTTAAATTTTCTGATTAATAATTTTGGATCTGTTAAACATTGGTTACTGATAAATTAATATATGACCTATTTATTTAGAAAATAGCCACATAGCTCATTAAATGAACATTGGACCTGTTTGAACATAGCTTAGCAAATAAAACAATTGTATCAAACCAAAAAACGGAACTAGATTACGATAGGGACTATCGATTACAATACCATATCAATAGGTTTTGGAAGCCAAGGTTAAAGCATCCACGAAAGTCTAATTTGTGTATGGTAAGTAGTATATGGAGACAAATATAAAAGAGATGTTTGAATTTTCATGGCAACAAATGGCGTGTATGATAACGAACTTCGCTAAACTTATGTTTATCCTTGGCCTAATATATAGCAATGTATGTAGGGCAAACTTATTCTATGGATGCTTTTATAAGTTACAAGTCAAAAACTAATTTGTGTTACTAAACGGGCTCAGTCAGGGTTGTTGGTTTCCTTCCCGAGTTGGTTTCTGGGTTCCTGTTCTTCGGTGCATGATAATGTTGATAGGCTTTTGCTATTTACATTCAGTGAAAAGGGGATGACCTGTTTGGTTTGGTCTGGTTGCGCATGTAAAGTACTAATGCATTTACTATTAACTAATAACGCAAAAGAAATCTTAGGAGGAAACTTGGCATGATCAAAAAGTACAAGAACAATCTTATTAGTATTCTAATATAACAAGTTATTGATAATGCATGTACTATTATGTATTACTTGCTGTTGATCATATTTCCCCTTCTTTTCTTTTCTTTAATCCTTTTTAAATTTCAGGAAGTTCGTGCTTTTGTCTGTCTCTGGGCTCCAAGTTTTGCTGCTACCGCCACTCCTTGATTTACTTAAAGCTTAAGAAGATGAAGCAGAAGAAGCAGTTTAATTTCTTTTAGTTCATGACATTGGGTTTTTTTTTTTAATGTTATAGACACTAATATATATAATTATATATATCTCGGAAAGTAGCGTTGTGAAAGACGTGGATAGGTTTGTGTTTTTTTGATGGAAGAAACTTCTAATATTATTATGATTTATGGTAGTGGTGGAGAGGAAGAAAATTTGTAGACATTATTCTCAACTATATATATAACTAACTTAAATTAGTAGTGCTCTTGTGTGGCTAACTAGCTTATTTCATAAAACCTAGTTCATGCATGCCCTTTAACATAACTAAATACCCTGATTTATTGTGATATTTGTAATTGGAAATTGATCAAGCTTGAGAATCCGAGCAGATGGCTGAATTTGTCTCATTTGTTGAGGGAGATTGTGTATATGGCAAATTTATATAATAGATGAGTTTGTCCAAAACTAATCTGAATTTTTTTAGAATGGAACTTGGCAGCATGTAGAGTCCAAAAACAAAACGCTTTTTATTATTCAAGCGCACTGTAATTCTTGTATATTCAGGATCTAAGGAATATGGTTGTGCTGATTGTGTGGGTGGAACGGTTCCTGCTCAAGGTATCTGCAGAATTTTCCATTTCTATCCTGAATGATAGCTCCTTCGATTCCAGCATGTTTCGCATTTGTGCATACTCTTATACATTATACATGTTTCATGTTTTTGCATACTCTTATATTGAGTTTATGCATCGTATATTGTGAAGGCTGCAATACAATTTTTTGGTGCTGTGCATGATTATTAGGTTGTTTGCGACTGGTAAAGTATGAGAAGATATTAGGTTGTCTGCCAGTGTTCCAAATTTCCCAAACTAACAAAGCATCTTTGATATTTGAAACTCTTTTATTTTAAGTCAGGGATAACATGAAGTTAGAAAGGTTTGAAAGAGAAGTACCCTCTTGTTGTTCGGAATTGATGAAAAGCTAGGAAATGGAAAGTCCACAACAGAGAGATCACTATATTGGAAAAGGTAATTGATGGAAATTGAATAGCGTTTGACAAGAGTAGATTGATGTATCCATTTCCAAAGAAAAAGTTATATTTTCGGCATATACTTCCAGTTTTCTTTTAGACAAAAGTCATATTCATAGTTATTTGATCAAATCAAAAGAATCAACACATATATACTTGTATTGTGTTAAGCACTTGAGGTTAATTTCAATTTTTTGCCATTTTCAATTTTGATAAATTTTCCTTGGGAGAGCTTGTTTCAATTTCGAAGCAAAATTAGAATGTAAATAACACTTTCATCTTAATCAGTTAATATTCTAGGATTAACCATTAAACAAATTAATACTTTTGTTAAATCTATATTTGTGTAAACTCCTAAATAAGTGCATGGCAAAAAAAAGTGGTTTGTCCTCTCTCCGTGGAGGTGTAGGTATGTCCTGTTCAATTGACAGGTGAGCAGAGAGATAGTTCTTGTGGTGATTTCTTTTTGTTCTTGTCGGTTTCTTTTTCTAGCTTTTGTTGATTCCTTCGTGATGGCTAATGAGGTGCTGGACATCTATGCTCGGCTCTCGTTGGAGGAAGAGGAAGGAGTGGATCTGAACTTACCACCGGTGACAAACGACAAGGAGAACTTAGATCTCCAATGGTGCCTAGTGGGTAGATTTTTATCTGATCGGCCGATAAATTTTGCGGTTATGAAAAATACAATGGCTTCAATCTGGAGACCAGTAAAGGGTGTCTGGATCAAAGATGTTGGTCCGAATCTATTCATTTTTCAGTTCTATCATCCTATGGATTTGGAGAGAGTCGTTAAGAATGGTCCGTGGACTTTTGATCAGCAACTACTAGTATTTCAGGTGCTGGAACGAGGGATGAATCCGCAGCAAATTCCTCTTCACTCTGTGGATTTTTGGATTCAAGTTTATGAGTTACCAATGGGGTTCATGGCTGATTGTATAGCAAGGGATGTGGGCAATTATATAGGTCAATTTATTGAATCTGATCCCAATAATTTTACAGGTTCTTGGAATTCCTATATGCGCATACGTGTTACTCTGGATGTGCGCAAGCCGATCAAAAGGCGGATGAAGCTCAGAAGTACAGGTGCCAATTCAGAGGGCTCTTGGATTAATTTTAAATATGAGAAACTACCAAATTTTTGTTTTTTCTGTGGATTAATTGGTCATTCGGACAGATTCTGCGAATTGTTCTTCGATTATCCAGACAAATCAAAGCCGAAAATGTATGGTACATGGCTCCGGGCACCTAATCGGCGGAATTTCCATGGTGGTGGTGAGCGATGGCTGAAAGGGAACACCATGGGTTCTGTCAGCTTACCGGATAGCGGGAAAGGCGGCACTAATTCGGATTACTCTACGGGAAATTCTGATAATGCACAATCAGTGGGTTTGGATAAGGGAAAGGGATTAACGGTCTGTTGTGCTGATTTTGCGCGTGGGATAGAGAGAAGTAGAATCCTGGCTGGAAACGTGACTAGTGGAGGGGTTAAGGAAGGTGAGGATTTGAACTCAAATTCAAATTATGGATTAAATATGGAAGGTGCGGCTTTGATTGCGTTAGATCCTAAACGGCGCCGCATGGAGGTTGGAGCAAGTGATTTGGTAATTCAAGCTGTGGATTTGATGATTACCGATGATAATTCCAATAACAATCTTGATATAGTAATGCATGGGTCAAAAAACCATGTGGAGGCGGGTTCTGGTCCCCAGGCCCGCCGGGCATTATGACGCTATTAAGTTGGAACTGTCGAGGGCTGGGCAACCCAGAGACGGTTCAAGAGTTAAAGGACTTAGTGTCCCGTTTTAAGCCCGTTTTAGTTTTTTTAATTGAAGTCAAAATTTCGAGGGAGCGTGTTGATCGGATTAAGGCCCATCTTTTATTTGATGGGTTATTTTTTGTGGCAGGGTCAAATGCTGGTGGTGGGCTGGCCCTTTTATGGAAAAATGGAGGTGGCCCAAAGTTATTAGGCTATTCTCCATATTTTATTGATTTTACCTTTTCCTTCCCCAATAAAGTTGAATGTAGATTAACGGGTTACTACGGTTTTCCGAAGCAGACCCGACGTCGAGATTCTTGGAACCAAATTCGGCATCTGTCGCATTCTTCTTCGTTGCCGTGGTGCATCTTTGGTGATTTCAACGATATTCTTTCTCACTCTGAGAAGCGAGGTCGTGTTCGTCGATCTAGCCATTTAATTCGTGGGTTCCGTTCTGCCATTGAAGATAGCGGGTTAAGGGAAATCTCGTTGCGAGGTCATCGATATACATGGGAACGAGGAAGAGGATCTGATAATTTTGTGGAAGAGAAATTAGACAGAGCTTTTGTTTCTAGTAATTGGGGATCGGTTAGTGATTGTACTGAACTTCTCAATATCCCTGTTGTGGCGTCAGATCATTCTGCGGTGCTTCTTAATTTTCCAGTTCAGTGGATCAGCCGTAGAAAAGTTTTTCGTTTTGAGAATAATTGGTGCGCTGAATCTGGGTGCCGCGATATTATAAAGCGGGTGTGGAGCGACAATCTTCAACTAGATTTTACAGTTCGTCAAAAATTGTGTGGGGAAGAATTACGAGCTTGGGGAGAAGAGTTTTCTAAAAAGCTTTCGTCGGATATCAATGCTTCCAGGTCTCGAATTGAACGGTTGTCTCGATCAGGAGATGCTACTTCGCAATTACTTGTTATTTCGGAAAAGGTACATCTTCAATCTCTCTTATCTCAACGTACTGCTTATTGGTCTCAAAGAGCCAAGTTGTTCTGGCTTAAGTCTGGTGATACAAATTCTAAAGTTTTTCACAACTATGCCTCATCACGCAAACGAAAGAATAAAATTAATCAGTTGGTGAATGATGATGGTCTCTCGTGTTCTTGGTTTTCTGGGTTGCCAGAGTTGGTTAGGGACTATTTCGATAATCTGTTCCAGTCGAAGGGGTGTAATGATGAGTCTATTCTTCAGGCTGTAAATTGTCGTATCTCAGCAAGCCAAAATGAAATGTTAATGCACCCGTTCGTGGAGGATGAAATTAAGCAAGCTATTGATGCTATGCACCCGGATAAAAGCCCGGGGCCTGATGGCTTTAATCCAGGATTCTACCAACATTTTTGGGCTGAAGTTGGAAAGGAGGTGACTGCTGTATGTCTTGATTGTTTAAATAATAGTAGGTTGCCTGAGGGCTTCAACGATACAACTATTGTTCTGATTCCCAAAGTGAAGGCTCCGTCGAAAATTACAGATTTTCGCCCAATTTCTCTCTGCAATGTAGTCATAAAAATTATGACGAAGGTTCTGGCGACTCGTATGAAGGCTGTGATGGAGGGAATTATTTCTGAATCTCAAAGTGCGTTCATTTCTGGTCGGTCAATCACGGACAATGTGCTTATCGCTTTTGAGATAGGTCATTTTTTGAAACGCAAGCGTCAGGGTAATACAGGAGTTTCTTCTTTGAAGATAGATATGTCTAAAGCCTATGATCGAGTAGAGTGGACTTTCATTGAACATATGATGTTGAAGCTTGGGTTTGATCGGAGATGGGTGAATCTGGTGATGCTTTTTGTCACTTCGGTTACTTATTCGGTTCGTCTCGAGGAGGGAGATGTCGGACCTATTTTTCCTACAAGGGGACTTCGGCAAGGTGATCCTATATCCCCGTACTTATTCTTGATATGTGCTGAAGGTCTGTCTTCGTTGCTCTCTCAGAAACAAAGTCAGGGTCTTATTCACGGCTGTAAAGTTGCTCGTTCTGCTCCTGTCATCTCCCATCTATTCTTCGCAGACGATAGCTTTTTATTCTTCCAAGCCTCTTTGGAGGAGTGTGCTCAAATCAAATCTGTTTTGACGAATTATGAGGCGGCTTCTGGGCAAAAGATCAACTTTTCTAAATCTTCTATTTACTTTAGTATCAACACTCTGCTGGAAATAAAGGGTGCTATCTGTAATGATTTGGGGGTGTTTATGTGTGAAAATCATGGTAATTATCTGGGTGTTCCGTCTTTAGTGGGCCGAAGTAGATCTGATGCGTTTAATTTTGTTAAGGAGAAAACCTGGAAACAATTGCAGGGTTGGAGGGGCAAGCTGTTATCTCGTGCGGGTAAGGAAATTCTTTTGAAAGCCGTGGTCCAAGCGGTCCCTAGTTATGTTATGAGCGTGTTTCTTCTTCCGGTATTGCTTTGTGAGGAGCTGGAACGTATGATGAATAGCTTCTGGTGGGGTTCCGGGTCGATTCGTAGTGGGGGTATTCGTTGGAAGAGGTGGGCTAATCTGTGCTTAAAGAAATTGGATGGTGGACTTGGTTTTCGAAAAGTTAGAAATTTTAATATTGCCATGTTAGCTAAACAAGGGTGGAGACTCATTGAATATCCGTGTCTTTTGGTGTCTCGGGTTATGAAGGCTCGGTATTATCCGGATTCTAACTTCTTTGGTGCGACAGAAGGGTCTAATCCTAGCTATACGTGGAGATCTATTTTGGCAGCTAAACAATTAATTCGAGAAGGAGCCCGGGTCAGAATTGGTAGCGGGCACTCGGTTAGTATATGGCAGTCTCCTTGGATTCCTGATTCGCGTAATCCTTTTATTGAATCCCCGCCCGTTCATGGTTATGAACACGCCTCCGTAGCGGTGCTTATAAATAATCTTACTCATCAATGGCATGGACATGTGTTAAATTATCTCTTTAATGAAAGAGATCGTTCTCGCATTCTGTCTATTCCCCTTCCTTTTAATAGTGTTCCGGATCAAGTGTATTGGGCATGGGATGCTAGAGGTACTTATACAGTAAAAAGTGGATATCGTTACTTGATGTCAGATGCCGCTATAGTCAGCCGTCCTACGGTTATTAACTGGCAGACCGTATGGTCTTTATCTGTTCCCCCCAAAGTCAGTAACTTCATGTGGAGAAGTATGTCCAATTGCTTGCCTACGATGACAGCTCTTAGGATGAAACATGTGGTTGAAGAAGGAACTTGTCCCCTTTGTAATTTGGTAGGTGAAACTGAATTTCACGCTCTGGTTCTCTGCCAGTATGCTCGACAAGTTTGGAATGCCTCTCGGTTTGGTGACAGATGGGGTACTAGTTGTTCTCTTTCGAATTGGTGGTCTCAGGCGTGTGCTGTAAATGCAAAATTGGACATGGAGGAGATTGCGGTTCTGTGTTGGAGTATATGGAATAATCGTAACAATTTGGTATGGCATGGAAAATTAAACTCGCCAAATCAAGTTTTAAAGCGTGCTTCGACTATGTTGTCTCAATGGCGCGCTGCTCGTGTTCAGGTTCAGTCAGTGGCTTCGCCTCTTTCTCCTGCTCTTCATTCTTGGTCTAGGCCACCCAGTGGCTGGTTAAAATGCAACACTGATGCTAGCGTTTTTGCGGGCTCGGAGTGCTGTGGTTATGGTAGTGTTCTTTGAAATTCTGAAGGAGTTTTTATGGCGTGTGTTTATGGTGCGCTTCCGGGCATTTTTTCTCCTAACTTGGCAGAAGCCATCAGTCTTAGAGAGGCTCTTAGTTGGTTGAAAAAGAGGGGCTTCAGCCGGATAATCGTTGAATCAGATTCGCTGACGGTGGTGAATGCTATGCTTAATAATTTCGTAGATTATTCGATGTTTGGTTTGGTCATTAATGATTGTAAATCCCTCAGCAGGGATATTGGTTTGTGTTTGTTTAATTTTGTTGGTCGATCAGCGAATTCGGTTGCTCATACGTTAGCTAGAGCTTCGAATTCTTTGCCTGGTTCGGTGGAGAGCGTGTTCGCTCCTCCTTCCTTGATTTCTGATGTTCTTTGCTTTGATTTGATTTAATGGAGCTTTTCTTCTTCTTTCAAAAAAAAAAATCTATATTTGTGTACACATACAAGATATGATAAGCTAGTGGAGTCAAATTAATATTTTGGATAAATTCGAGTTGGCATATATTATTGACATCACTTAAATTTTGAAAAAAAATAATTAATAGTGGAGTCAAATTATAAACGAAATAAAATAGTATGTAGCCTAATTATAATTTCATGCCAAACTCTCCAAAAAAGTCCAAAACTTGTATCCCAAATGTATTTTAAATGATACAGATGTATTTAGAGTTGCTATTGAGTTGTGTTGCTTTGGGCTGACCACACACTAAACAAATTTCGTAGTTACGCCACTGGCTACCATCATGATCACGATCACTTTTGGGTTCTATTCGAGTTCTATCAGGCATATATGATTTATAGTATTTATAAAAAGAAAAATTGAAAATGAGGAAAAATGTCTTGCATGACAATATTTTTCGAAAAAAAATCAACAAATAATATTCTTGTAAAAATAAGGATCTAGATATCATTATCATTTTGAAATAAGGATTTCTTTATCAATTGTGTTTTAAAATAAGGACTTTGACCGAGTATAAACTTAATTTTGTATAAAATTGTATTTTGTGCAAACTTGACTTTGCAATCAAAATAATTTAAAGCAAATTTGTTATGCATGATGTGTTATATTCTTATGTTTTATTCATAAAACTTTAAAACAATGTCAAGACATAAATGCATAATGGTATTTTAGAAAATAAGGAGTTAAAACTTAACTTTGCATAATTACAAAAAAATTATTATTTGCATTTTATTAATATGTAATTTGTTAAAGTTATGCAAAGCATCATTAATTAAATTATTATTTATAGTAATATACTAAAAACATGTAGTACAAACTTAATTTTGCATTATTCCATAAAACAATATAATTTAAAAATCTACTACAAAATTAACTTTACATTCCTTTATAAATTTGGTCAAATATAGACATTTACCCTTAATTTACAAAAAAAATATTCTTTAATTTTTCGAATAATTCTTATTTTTCAATATCACAATTACATTACTAGATATTTTGCTAAAAATAATTACTTTAAGCCTTATTTGGTTCACATAAGAGAAATCAATTACATTGTCTCGTGAGTGTGGAAAACTAAATTTCTATCAAGTTTTCTTTTTTGTATTCAATAAAACATGAAAAATATTTAAATAAAGATATTATTATTCAAAAAATTTATAATAAATACTAAAAAAATAAAATTCAATCCCAAAAGAAAATAACTTTTATCTCCTATTTTTTCATATATCAAAAAAATATTTTTAATTTATACTTACCAAATAAAAACTACACGAGCCCTAACAACGTACATATCTAAAACAAAAAGGTAAATCAGACAAAGACCCCAAAGTGGGAAGCCTTCCTCTCAGCCTCCGGTCGGTCACTCCGTCAGCGTCACAGAGAGAGCGCAAAAAAACTTCCGTCCGTCGGCGTAAGATTTCGAGCGAGGTACCTTCTACACTCCCTCTCTCTTGTCACTCCATCAGCGTCACTGGCGACTTTTTATGTATACCGCTGTCTTTTTTTTTTTTTTCTTGTTCGGTTTGAGCTTTGTTTGGTTTCTGAAATTTTAAAATGCTAAATTCTCGCTAAATATTCATGTTAAGAGGTTTAATTATAAGTTGTTGAGGAGGGGTTAGCGTAGCGGTAGGCAACTTTTACCCTTGTTGTTTTGAGGTCAAGGTTCGGGTGACAAGGAGTTTTTTCTTTTTTTGTTGGATTAACGAGAGATTTTAACCCCCTTAATTTAAAAAAATAAAAAAAAAATCATAAGTTGTTGACACTCAAATTTTTCAACTAAAGTTACCATTTAGGATATGAGTAATGAACAAAAACTCGAACAAAACCAACCTGTTGGTGTATGGTTTGTATGCATGCAGGGAGTACTACTATTACTATTATAATTATTTTAAAGATGCTGACTCTATAGCTCCAATTGGTATCCAAGAGGCTGATTGCATTGTTGTTTATGTACCTTCTCAATCGCTTGTAGTAATTTGTTGCATTTATATTTAGTTTTGATACTCTTGTTAAATAATGAACTTTTTGTTTCACATGAAAAAAGCCCATCGACTCCTTTTTTTTGGCTGGACTTTGAGTTAGTGTATGTATCAGGACTTGTTTTCTACTGGGAAGATTGAGATGTTGAATACATTATACATCATAGAGATTTTTAGCTTATTGTTTGGTGTTGGAAACTAATTCCAAAGAAAATAGTGTCGGAATAAATATCGAGAATGACATTAAAAAAGTATTTGGTTAGGGGGGTTCCTTCAAATCTTTGTTAGGTTGGTTGTTTTATCTCTTCGAATCATATGCGTATTTTTTTTCGCCTTCTCAAACTCTTTCGTCACTATCTTCTAGAAGAAATTTGAAATCTTGGATTATCTGTCATTGTTGGGAAAAATTAAAAGATTTAGATTGTGTAACTCCATGGTGGTGCTGCGGTGTGTCTAGAAAGAAAGAAATACTAGGATATTTGAAGATAAGAAGGAAAATGAGGAGAAGGTGTGGCAAAGAGCCAAGTCGTTAGCTTCGTTGAGGGCAATCTCGTCTAAGAAATTTGGTATTCTTTCTATGTCATATATTTTACATGACTGGGCAGCAGCTATGGCGTAAAGGAAATAGCTCTTGGGTTTTTCTCGGTGAAAGAGATTTGCAGAGGAAGTGCAGCTATAGTTTTTTTTTTTTAGAGTTTTTTGGTTGTATTGTTGTTTGATTTATGTGTTGTTAGTTTAGACCGCTCCGTGTTGTAGCCTGTGGTGTTTTAGTTGGGCTGTTTTGTGTTTTGTTTTGTTTTTTCTTGTTTTTTGTCTGTGGACTTCTTGTTCACTTTCATCCTTTTTCTGCTTGTATTTGGTTTTTTCAATCAATATAAGCTTGGTTTCTGGTCAAAAAAATAAAAATAAAGATTGTGTCCAAGGGATAAGGATCCCTGAAAATGGTCCCCCTGAATAGGAGCAGTTTGTCACCTATATGCGGAAGCTCATTTCATACTCTACTACTATTACTATTAGTCTTATAATTATTTTAAAGATGCTGAATCTAAAACCCCCAATTTGGTATGTCAGAGGCTGATTGTCTGCTATGTGAGAAGCATTTGATTTTTTTTAATATTACAATCCATCATTGAAGCTTGCTGGTTCTGTTATTTGTATTCTTTAACGCAACGGAGATAATAATAATAATAATAATAATAATAATAATAGTAATAATAATAATTACTAATAATAATAGTAATAATAGTAATAATAGTAATAATAGTAATACTAATAATAATAGTAATAATAGTAATAATAGTAATAATAATAATAATAATAATAATAATAATAATAATAATAATAATAATAATAATAATAATAATAATAGTAATAATAGTAATAATAATAATAATAGTAATAATAGTAATAGTAATAATAGTAATAATAGTAATAATAGTAATAGTAATAATAATAATAATAGTAATAATAGTAATAATAATAATAATAGTAATAATAGTAATAGTAATAATAGTAATAATAGTAATAATAGTAGATGATGATGATGATGATGATGATGATGATGTTTAGGAATCAATTTCCAAAATTTGATTGCATTCTTCATTTATTTCATTGACATGTTTCTTTTGTTTTTGTTTTTCTGCAGTTAGCGTCGGCCTGCTTCTGTTTACCACAGTAAAAGTATGCGGTTTAGGAATCAATTTCCAAAATTTGATTGCATTCTTCATTTATTTCATTGACATGTTTCTTTTGTTTTTGTTTTTCTGCAGTTAGCGTCGGCCTGCTTCTGTTTACCACAGTAAAAGTATGCGGTTTAGGAATCAATTTCCAAAATTTGATTGCATTCTTCATTTATTTCATTGACATGTTTCTTTTGTTTTTGTTTTTCTGCAGTTAGCGTCGGCCTGCTTCTGTTTACCACAGTAAAAGTATGCGGTCATCGAAAATTAACGTTACTATGCAAGAGACTGCGGGCTCACAATCCCAAAAGAAGGGCGAGAACGAGAGAAAGAATAGGAGTAGGGATACTGATACAAATGGGGATGGGGTTCATCAATCTCAGCCTCTTCTTGTTCGGTGCTCCTCTTCGTCTGAAGACAAGGTTAACAAGAAGAAGAAGCGACAAGAGCTTATACCTATGACAGCCACAATCACCAAACACATCTCCATCACCAAGACCATAACCCTCACCACCGCCCCTGAAAATCCAGAAAGTGAATTGTGCCTCTACTTATGCTTAGAAAAGGCTTCTGACCCTGATGGTCATTGGTACCGTTGGTGCAAGATTGATCTAACAAGCCAATCCTCCGAAACCAAAACCAAATCCAAATCCAAGCCTATGTTCCTCCCCACAATTTCATACATGCCCATTGACACCCCTTTAGAATTTTGCGTAGTTGCTTCCTCGGACTCTAGCCCATTCTCTATGAAGAAGCATAAGAAGCTTGTTTATGCTGTTGGTGGCATTGATAAGAAGAATGATGATGAAGAGACTAATTATGAAATATCATCTAGTTATCGTCCCCGAATCTCCGCAAAGGCTTTTGTTTGCGATTTTGGATCCAAATCACTTGCCTGGGAAGAACTTCCTCCAATGAGCTCGCCAAAGACGATCCATTTTGGTGTAGTTTCCCCGTGTGATGGAAAACTATATACATATGGAGATACTATAGAGAGGGTACTCGAAGGAGATGTCTTTGATCTGGCTTCTCATTCATGGACTTCATGCCCCCCACCTCCTAGTGCACGTTCTGTTTGCGTAGAAGATTACACATTTGATAGAAATCGAAACAAATTGGTCATTTTTACTAATTCAGATTACGTATACTCTTTTGATCCCACCACTCTCCTTTGGAGGAGCTACTTGCATAGGGTGCATCTCACTCCTCGGAGTCATGAGGCTGTTTCTTCATCTGTGGTGGTCGGCGATACCTTTTATAAGTATCACCTCGGGGAATTGTATGCTTTGGATAAAACCTCCCCTTCACCTTCCTTTGAGCTAGTGCCGGGTTTGGCTAAGAAGGTGGATTCATACATGCGAAGTCCAGAATGTATGTACAGATCTTATTTGTCTTACGTTGGGAAGGGGAAGTTTGCTCTAGTATGGGGTGGCCCTTCTTTTCGAGCTCGAAGTAATCGTGATGCGGTATTTATTTCGTGTCTTACATTTTGGGTTGGCGTGTGCAACCGAAGCAATCGACGACGTGATCTTATTGATCAACGTCAGGAGTACTTCGCTGACGGCCATTTCCTACATGATTGCGTGGCACTATAAACAGGTATAAACATTAAATTGATTATGTTGTCATTATCATCATCATTAATCATGGTTATTTCATTTGCATCGACATGAAACCCAATTGCCCTTGATGATTGGAGTTATTCATGGCCCTTGATGAGTGAACACAACTCTCTTCAATCTAACTTGTAACATCCATTTCTTTGAGTCCATCCCCATATTAGCAGTTTCATTGTGGTGGCCAGTGGAGGTCATAGTGGTCAACCCAGGGCTCGGAACTGATGAAGAAGATGATGGTTATATTTAAATTTTTTTTTGTCACTTTATTATTTAATTAATACAAACCACTTAGTTGGACCAAATACCCCTAGAAGATGTGTGGGATTGTTCAGTCGTTCAGTTATAATGTCTTTTTTTTGAATCAGATCAACCTGGTCGTTTTTGTGCCATCTTAAACCGGACCCGACTTAGGTGGTCTTGAAAACAAACCTATATCTTTCAATCAATACCGGGTCTGTTTGATCGATTTCTGGCCATGGCTTGGATTTTCTAGGTGGAGCCAAAAGCCAAAATTTTGAACTTTGGGCCTAGTTAACTTTTATAAATAATTTTGGACCGGTTAAACATTGGTTAATGATAAATTAATATTTGGCCTATTTAAAACATAACCGCATAGTCCATTGGGAAAATACCAAAAACAGAACTACATTACAATAGGGACTATCAATTATGATACCAAATCAATAGGTTACCAAATCAGTATGTTAATAGAAATCCAAGGTTAGAGCAACGACATCCACAACAGTCTAATTTGTGTATGATAGGTACTATAAGGAGACAAACAGAGAAGAGATGTTTGAATTTAAATAGAAACTGATGTCTGTATGAAAAAGAACTTCGCCAAACTCATGTTTATCCTTGGTCTAATATGTGGCAATGTATGTAGGACAAATTTTTCCTACGTATGTAACTACTGTGTTATACTTATGAAGTACAACTTATGAGTCAAAAACAAATTTGTATTACTAAATCGGATTAGTTTGGGCTTGTTGATTTTCTTCCACTTGAAGAGTGAAAACTGACCTCATCGGTTCCTAACGGCAAATGAGGTAGATTGATGATAATGATTGGGTTTCTAGCTTCCTGTCGTTTGCACTCTCTCTCTCTCTCTATCTAGTGGTTGAATGAAGGGTCCGGTGCTCGCTTAGTGGCAAAGAGGTTCATTCTTAAACTGGGCAGGATTATGAGGAGACATTCAGCCTGGCTCCTAAGATTACCACGGTTTGTTTCCTGATCTACAACCAACGTTGCTCTAGTTCTGGTTTTGCGCTTTTGTGCGCTTCACTTGTTCATTAGCCCAGCCGTTTTCTTGCAGCATACGTGTTCTTGGTGGTAAATGAATGGTCTTTGAATTGGTAACTAAACCCTTGTTAATTCCTGCCACCTGTGCTGCTTTCCCTGCTGGTACAAATAGACTATTAACATACCCACCCTTCTTTTCATTTTCATATTATCAAATACGAAGTATAATAAAGTGCAATTGGATGTGTTTCCCAAAGCATTTATCTAAATCTGTAGTTGAGCCTGAAAGTACTCTCATGGGATAGGGATGGGAGTTCTCTCTCATACACACAGACAATGAACATGGAGTACATCATGCATGATATAGGTGATGTGCTTTTGCTATATTTGGTTTTATGGAAAGGGAATGACCTATTTGGTTTGGTCTATTTTGGCAAGTAAAGTAATGTGGACAATTGATTGATTGAATTATGGAGGAGGATATGGTATGATATGAATATGGTGGAATAGTAATAGAACGTGTTGATTAATTAAAACTCCCATCTCCCTTATGGCAGTGTAGCAGATGGATGTTGTTCGTTTAGAGATCGACTAGTTAATATGCAGTAGAATTCTCAGAATTAGGAAACTCTTAGCTTTGATTGAAGTATGAGAACAATACATATATATATATATATATTTAATTCGTATACTAATGCTAGGCTGCTTGTTAGCTACTGCAGTTAATGATAATGCATTTACTATTCTGCGTTACTTCTTGTTGATTTTTTTTTCCTAATCCCTTCTAAATTTCAGGAAGGTTGTGCTTTTGTTTTTCTCTGGGTTCCAAGTTTTGCAGCTGCCGCCGCCACTCATTGATTTACTTGATGTGTAAGAAGCCGAAGCAGAAAAAGTTTAATTTCCTCTAGTATTGCCTTTTTTATTTTGTCAGACACTAAATTATATATATGTTATGTATATATCGCGAAAAGCAGCGTTGTGAAAGTGGTTGATAGGTTTGGTTTTTTTTGATGGAAGAAGCTTCTAATATTATTATGATTTGTGGTGGTGGTGGTGGTGGAAAGGAAAGAAAATTTGTAGACATTATTATCAACTATATATATATAACTAAACTTGAATTAGGAGTGCCTGTCTATTTAACTACATCTGATCCAAAGATAGTGCTAATGTGCTCCTATGTGGCTTAATTTTTGCTTCTTTTCATTAAATTTGGTTCATGAATGCGAATAGTAGGGGTGGGAAAGGAAAAACAGACTGAAACCAACCGATCAGTTGGGGCAGTTCCGACCAGAAGACGAAAAGTGTGGGGGTTCAGTCCGGGTTTTGGTATCAGATATCTTAATTCATCTAATTTGATTTTTATACAGTGTCACATGACTTCATTATTGGATTGATACATTAATTGTATGATGTTATTTGGTTTTTGGAGATTGTATTTTTCTTTGGAAATGAAGGTTCAAGTTTCTTCCCTTTTAGCATAATAATAGAAATCCTCCTGTCCTCTTTCTTGGTATGACTTGAACCAAAGACTTTCTTAAATTCGGGTGAGCGTCTTTAGACTCTCTATTACCTGGTGATAGAATTGACCTAGGGATTGAATATAGGGACATATTATTTATTTCACTGAGTGGGGATTAACGAATCTCACTTATCCTAAGTGAAGTTGTCAATCAGGTTTTGATTATTTAGAGGAGCAGTCTAGGAGTTTCAAAACTCCTAAATGCACCAAGTTGATATGGGAGATGCTCTTAAGATTGACTAGAGAAAATATCAACTGAGGGGTGTGTAAACTGACTCGAACAATTTCTTTGATGAAAGGGCAGAGAAAGGGATTTGAATTATGGTTGACCAGGTGGAATATGGCACTCTTACCGCTCAGGCTAATCCCCATATCAAATTAAATATATTTATACTAAAATTAATAAGTTCTTTATCTAATTAAAGCCTATTTTCTCACTTTTTATAAGTCATTTAAATATCATTTTATGGTTACGTTTGAGTTTCTTGAAAAATTAAAAACGTTTTTACTTAAATAATAAACCCCTTTTCTAATATTTTATTTAAATAAACCCATTTCGTTATATTTAATTTCTCATTTGTATATTCGTTTATTGTTGGGCTTGGCCTTTTTAAAATTAAATCACCTTTTTAGTAAATTAATAAGTCCATATGTGTTTTCTAGTGATAAGCCCATTTTCTTATTTCTAATTTATAATTTAGATAGTGACAAAAACAAAATTAGATATGTTTTTACGTTTCGGCTTGGGCTTCTTTCAATTTAGATACCTATTTACTAAAATTAATTAGCCCCTCCTCGAATTTCTTTAATTAAATAAGTCCATTCCCTTTGTTTTATTTTCCTTCTAAATATCCTTTACCATTGGGCTTGGCGTACACTGAAATTAAATATTAGTACTAATTATATTACTTTTTAATTAATGTTCTTTAATATAATGGGAAAATGGGAGAAAAATTCCTTATATAATCGCATTCTCACGAAAGGTATCAGATATTTTGATACAATAAGGACAACATTTATTACCATAACTAAAGTAAAGATAAAATTAGAATTAAATGCATCAAAATTTGAAATATGTACCCATATCAATATATATGCTATCATAAATATTTTATATTCAAATTATTTCCAAACATGAATTATTTACTACTTTACATTTTCTTTTATCTTTATTGGATTCATTTGGAAATACCAAAATTCTCTACAAAATATTATATATATATTGCAAATTTAGTTACATAACTTTAAGTAAAATTTTAAAGTTTCAATGCAAATTTGCATTGAAATTTACAAGTTTAATGGAAAAAATATAAATCGCAGTAAAATTCATGAGTTTAACTACAAAAATATGAATATACGAAAAATATTGCAAATAGTTATTTCCTAATTTGCATTTCTATTTTCTAAAATTATAAATTTAAATATTTAGAAGTATTAAGTTTCTTTGTTTTATTTTATTAGAAAGAAAGTGAATGTTGCTTTCTTAAATTTTAAATTTTGAAAATTAAAAAAAATGATAAAGGGTCATTATTTTTCTAGCAATTGATTTGAAGCTTACAATGTTCTCCCATCATGGTCTCCCTCTTTATTTTTTCTTTCTCTTTATTATTGTGTGTATATATATATATTTAATTTTGTGATGCATTCACATTAATGTGTAGAACTATCTTTTTGTTTAACCGGTAGGTTAAGGTAGAGATGCTATTGGAGACTTTAACCTTTTCACTTTGAATTGTGCAAGCATAAACCCACTTTCTTTCTCTTTCTTTGGTGGCATTATTTTCTCTCTAGGCAGGTAATTCAACATTACTCTCTTACAACTTTGTTTCACATTTGTGCATTAACATTTTGTTTCTATTCTTTATGGGAATTTGGTTTCATCTCTCCTCCCTTGTGGAGCTTTAAGATTTTATACATTATTAGAACCCACAACATCAAACCTTATGAACTTTATTAGAGAGTTGATAATTTTACATACGGAAAAAGCTGGGACCAAATAAGCAGTCCAAGACGTTTGTTTTTTTGGTAAATTAACCCCAATTTTTACAAATAATCCAATTACGATAATTCCTCTTGGTGCTCCAATTCCATGTTTTTGCGCAAATATAGTTTCCTATTTCCTTCGTAACTTGACTAGGAAGATGAGCTTCACCTCGAAAGATCCTCATATTCCTCTCATGCCACACCATGTAAATAGACACATTGAAAGCTAATTTCCCCACCTTAGCTCTAAAAGAGCTACCTTTAAATCCGATACAAGCAGTTTCCAGTTCTTCAATCCATGATCCACACCTAAACCTTTCATATCATCTATTCAGGACAACACCCCATACTTGACAAGCGTAACTGCATTGAAAGAATAAATGATCTATGGTTTCCACACCAGTGCCACACAAGGCACAAGTTGAATTTGCTACAATTCCCCACTGGACAAGCTTCTCTTTCGTTCTCATTCTACCTCTACATGCTAGCCAAGCAATAAAACTACATCGTGGGATATTATCATTATGCCAAAATCAGTGAGGCCCAAGACACAGTGGGAAACTTCATTCGGAGTTCCTCCCATATGGTTTGACAAGAATACTCACCACTTCTATCAAGCAGCCACTGTACTTTGTCTTCCTGGTATTGGTTCGGGTTATAATTAGGCATATGAGTTCTACTATGAACCAAATCTCTCGAAGTAGGGGTAGGCATACACCAAGAATTACCCCTAATAAAATCTACCACTTTAGCAGTGCTAGTGCTTCCAGCATCCAAGTATATTCGAGAACCAAATTGAATTAGAGGACCACACAGATGCCAATAATCCATCCACATCTAAGCATCTCTCCCATTCCCAACGACATACTGAATATGACTCCAAGCAATGTCCCTGAGCTTCATAAGCTTTTTCCAAGTCCAAGAAATTAAACATCACCTTGAACCACACAAGTCCATAAATTTTTATGACCTAACATAAAAATATGACACCATTTTACCCACATGCTATCTTTTTTCCTAGCAAGATCCTATAAATGTCTAACCATACAAGCTTTGTTCCATATTAGTATATTTTTAATGCATAAACCCCTTTCTTTTTTGGGGCAGCATGCAACATTCCAAGCCACCTTAGCACTATGAATCTTTAATTCCGAACCCCACAAAATTCTGCTAAGAATAGCATGAATATCCTTAAGCACCTTCTTAGGTAATATAAAAATGCTACTCCAATAGGCTTGCACACTATGTAAAAAAATTAACTAGTTAGATTCTGCCAGCATAGCTCAAAGCAGCAGCAGTCCAGTTTTGCACTCTAGCAACAATTTTCCTCGTAATATCTTCACAGTCTCTAGCCTTTAGTCTGGTAGAAATCAAAGGCACTCCAAGGTATCTTACTGGCAACTCCTTAGTTTCCATGCCGATACAATGAACTAAATCTCTCCGCAACTCCTCATCCACACCTACTACAAACTTGTTACTCTTTTGCATACTTGGTTTGAGACCAGACTGATCACCAAACACATCCAAGGTAGCTTTGAAAATGCCAAGAGAATTATAATCAGCTCTACATAAAAGAAACAAATCATTAGCAAAAATGACGTGAGTTATGGCTAATTGGACTGCATTTAGGGTGGTAAACAAACCCCTCTTACCGAGTATAATCCTCCAAAAGATTAAAAAAAAGCTTCCACAACTAAAATGAAAAGATAATGAGAGATGGGATTGCTTTGTCTTAAGCCATTAGCACCTTTAAAAAAATCATCCACACAACCATTTGAAGAAATAGAATAATGCAGGGTAGAAATACACATCATGATCCACTCAATCATCTTATGAGGAAAAATCATAACTTCCAACACCTTCTCCACATAGCACCATTCAACTGAGTCATAGGCTTTTTGAAGGTCCACCTTAAGAGCACATCTAGGTGTACCATCATTCTTATGGTAACCCTTCATCAGCTCTTGCATGAGAAGAATATTATCAGCAATATGACTGCCTGCCACAAAGGCTGATTACTAACTACCAACAAGTAAGCTAAGATAAGGCTTTAATTTTTGAATTATAATTTTTGAAATGCATTTATGAACAACATTACAATAAGTAATTGGCCTAAAGTCCTTTATAGTGTTCAGCATTTGGACTTTAGGAATTAAGGATATAGATGCAAAGTTCCACGACTTGAGGAGTCTTCCAGTAGAAAAGAAAGAAAGAGCTGCTTTAGTAATATCCTGAACAACAATCTACCAATTGCACTTGAAAAAGGCAGCATTATACTCATCCGGACCTGGAGCCTTACTAGAATCAATACTGAACATAGCATTTTTGACATCCAATTCTGTAACCGGACTTAACATAGCTTCTTGATGGTTAGCATTTAGCCTTCTTTTGATTCTGGGAGGTCTACCATTCACATTTTGACTCTTCCCCAGCACTTGCATAAAGTATTTAATAGCTTCTTTGTGCACTGCCTATTCACCCTCAATTCAGTCCCCTTCAATACTATTAATACTTATCACTTTATTACGGGCCCTAGTCATATTCACCTTCCGCAAAAAAATACGAAGTGTTATTATCACCACACTTGAGCCATTTAATTCTAGATTTCTGTCTAAAAACATATTTCTCATCATTACTTAAAGCAATATATTTCTGCAAAAGATCTCTCCCAGTTTGCTTTATAGCTGCAGTAACACCACCTTGTTGCATTAAGCTTTGGTGAGTATTCAATTCATCTTTAACTTCTTTCACTCTAGTAAACAGATTGATGTAAACTCTTTGACTTAGTTTATTTAATTCAACTTTCAACTTCTTAAGTTTCATATGCATCTGGTACATAGCATTCCCCTCAACTTGTTGCTCCTATACTTATTTGACAATAGTTTTGAATTGATAATTTTTCATCCAATAGTCAAAAAATTCAAAAGGCCTTATACATATTCTCATCTTCTCTAGTATAGACACAATAATAGGACTATGATCGGAAATCCCACCTACTAAAGCCTTAGTTTCAACATTTGGATAAGTAATCAACCATGCATCATTAATCAACACCCTATTAGTACGGCTCTAAATAGCAGCATCACCATCCCTCTTATTATCCCAAGTATAAAACTGACCCTCAGTGTTCATTTCCATCAGCTAATTATGGTTAATACACTCATTAAAATCATCCATTTCTCCTAGATCAGCTAGTAAACCTCCACGCCTCTCACTAGCCACTCTAACAACATTAAAGTCCCTCATAAGGAGCCAAGGTAAACTCGTGACCCCACAAGCAATGCGCTCAATATCTTTCCACAAATCCATTCTTAATTGTCTATTATTGTGCCCATAGATGCCGGTCAAAACAAATTCTTTACTCATATCCATAATCTTCACAACACATGTAACAGTTTGAATAGTACAAAAAAGAGTATAAACCTATAAAACATGGGGGTTCCACCCAATCCAAACATTATTAACACCTCTACTAGGCCAGTTATGCACCAAATTCCACTAGAGAAGGCAATTAGCTTTAACTTTATCAACGTTTATCCCAATAACTTTATTTTCAACTATGCAGATCAAACACAAGTGATTCTCCTTGATGAACTTTCTAATTTCTCTTTGCTTATAAGGGGCATCCAACCCTCTAATATTCTAACATGCTATATTAATCATAGAAAAACGAAGAATTAATTGTCTACTTACACCTTGGGTTTACCCCTAGGCTTTTTTTTCCTCTTTTGATTAGCTGCACTGCCCTCATGACTACCATTATTAACAAATCTAGGAGTACCAGCAAATTCTCGTTGACTAAAGCTAGCCGCACCTGCCTGGCTATGGTTATCACCCGTCCTGCTAGGAACTTCCACATTTGCACATTCTAGTTCCTTATTATGCCCCACATTCACCATTTCATCCTCATTCATCAGTTGCTGGAAAGAGTTGTTCAATTTCACCTGCAGCATCTCATCAATTTGGCATTGCTGCCCCTCCTTGGCATGATAATTCACTATAGTTGGATCTACCTCACGCATTGCCCCACCAGATACAATATGCCTCACTTCCTCCTTTTGTGGATTACTTGCTTTAGGCTGCCATACTTGCAGGACCTTAGGCTCCTGTCCACACCTCCCCTCCATGTGCCCGAATATATGACAATGGTCACAATGAACTGGAACCCACTCATACTCAACGAGTTGCTCAAATTTCCCTCAATTTCTATCTTTCAAAAAAATAGACTGGGGTAAGACATCCCCAATTCTTATTTCTACACATATTCCCGCATAAGCCAATCGACTACGACTAACCGTCATCATATCCGTATGAAGTGGTTTACCTACCACACTAGCAATTTTGCTAAGCATAAAAGGTGCCCACAAATGCAATTTCAGACCTGGTAAGCTGATCCGTATAGGGACAATTGACATTCCATCACTCTCCAAACTCACATCTGGACTTCACAATTTCACAATAATTAGCCTAGTGTTAATATACCAAGGACACTCTACCCCTAGCCTTAACATCTTTAAATTCTACAATATAAACACCATATTTCAATAGACAAATGTTTACCACACCAAACTCCTTCCATCACGCCTCAAAAAAACCTTTTATCACATGGAACGAAAGTTTTGCTCCGAGAACATACACCACAGCTGCTCTATTCCACCGTTGCAATTCATCCGAAACCTCATTTAAAGAAAAATGCACACATTTAACACCCTTAGCTTCTGTAGGTTGCCCATATTCTATTATTGTACCTGCATTCTTACTTCGATTACCCACAGCCACCGTAGCCCAGCTTTTCACCTGCTCATTTGGCCTACACTCTCCCCCACTCAAAGTTAGAAGGCTTGGAAAATTCTTTTCATATTCAGAGGTATTTACCACTGCTGGATTACCACATGCCTGGCCAGATTCTACCATCACAACTTTCTTCTTCAATAAGGAATCATGTGCTAAAACTTTCTCAACAAGGACATCCATCTCCAATCGTTACTCAACATTATTCTTTTTAGTAGCCAGTAAATCGTTAATTAGGTCATTCAAACGTTGATTCGAAGCACACTCAATTTCACTATCAACAATCACATTCTTCTTTTCCAATTTCTATATCTTTTCGCACTGCATTTCAATTACAGCTAACAAATTATCATTCTCCTTCTGCAACGAAATATCACTAGAAACACCTGTGGATACATCAATAATTTTAGGCTCAATGACTCCCATTTCCAATAGCAAGTCCACTTTCTTAGGCATTAGGTCACTATAATCAATACTTCTACCATCAATGAATTTCTTCCAATTCACCATGAAATCATCACGAACCTGAATTCCTTTGCTCTGCTCTCATTTCCTCCAGTTTTTTCCTACAAAATTAGCAGTAAGCAAAACCTTAGGTGGCTCCCTAATTCTTTTAGATCATCTCATTATGGAGCAAAAAATCTATGAAATCATGAATTGCAAATCAGTGATTGATATATATATATATATATATATATTTCTTTGCTGTGTATTATTTACAATGGGGAGGATGTCCATTTTGAACCAAATATTACACAAATTCTTTGGATCTCTCTATTTTAATATGATATATCTTTACATGGAAAATGAGTAAATTAGTTGGAAGCTAGTGTTGTAGATGGAAATAAACAACGAAAGACAAAAACTTACTAGAAATTGGTTTTTAGGCTTTCGTAAGAATGGGTAAAATCAGGCAAAAACTAGTTTTACCATAGATATGAAGTGCGAGCAAACACGCCCTTAATTATTAAAAACAAAAAGAAATGGAAATGGCAAGGCCGCCAAATTTCTATGTATTTTGTGGAGTTATAAACTTTTTGGTGTTTTCGGGATATGCTTAGTATGAGAGTGTGAGCATCCAACACATAACTAATATACCAATTAAGTAACATGTTATGTTGAGCTTCAATACTGGCCAGCATTATATTTTCAATTTTTCTTGCTATACTGGAAGGAGTAAAAAGGAAAAGGATTGCCCTCTTTATTCTTTTCTACAAGATATTTTCATACTAATTTATTGTTAAAAACTTAAATATATAGATGTATGTAAGTTAAATTTCCACCCTTTTTAATTTTGCAAAAAACATGCTACTAGTACAATTTCATCCTATTTAATTCGGAAAACTACCTAGTACTATAATGCTGAGAATGGTTGGCTCAAACCATTAATCACATATAAAAAAATTGTAGAACTTAGCATGAGTATAAAAGTGGGGGAGTGTCACCACATAGTAACGAGGCCTTTTGAGATAAAACCCCACACATGTGGCTCAAAGGTGTTTAAGTTGGGGACAATATCGTTACTTTGTGCACGGATCGGCTAGCCCAGTTGGTACCCTGGTGTAGACACCCCGATCCGTGACCCCCGCAAGAACCCTAACGACCTACGAGAACTACTGCTTTTGGAGTCCAGGACCCACCCGAGCACCTGAAACTACCTCAGGGGGGTTTGTTGCGCGACAAACCTATTTTTATGAAAGATTGTCGCACGACATATCACATTGTCGCGCGACAATCATTGGAATGTCGCGCGACAATCCCTCTATGTCGCGCGACAATCCCTCTCTGCACCCGACCAACCACTTTCTGACACATCACAGTGTCAGGACCCATCACTTCAGCCGCTTGTCGCGCGACATACAGGAATGTCGCGCGACAAACGGATATGTCGCGCGACACTTGCCCTTTTTGGGGAAATGTCGCGCGACAATCTTCCCCGAGCAGTATAAATAGGCCAACACCCCCAAGGGTTCAGGGGCAGCAATTGGAATCTGAGAATTTGGAGCTTTAGATTTGATTTTTATCAAGCACTTTTCTACTATTATCTTATTTCTGAAGAATTATCGAATCTATCCTCGACACTCGACGTGTCCCGTCTCCGGAATCGATTTCTCGGAAATATCTGAAGAAAGAGAAGATTATTATCGCCAGAGATCCCTCTGCCGTATTATATTTTCTTTCTTATTATTATTCTCGTCGGGAAGGTAAAGAAAGTCCCTTCTAGTATTTAAAATTAGATATCTGTGTACTTGTTTTATTTCTGTTGTTTTGTCCACATTTTATTTGAATAAACTTATTGCCAAGTTATAAATAGTCTACCATTTTCAAAACAAAAGACCCTGATAAAACTATTTTCAAAACCAGAAGAATAAGTACGTTATCGTCCGGATAAAATTCTGTTTTCAAAACCCGGACTGATAAGACTTATTTAGGAATTAAAAATCAACATATCCTGTCTTCTCTATAGACTGCGATGTGTCTGATAATTCTCCTCTCAAGAGTCATGATTCCATATTAAATTAGTCCCGATATTAGATCCGAACTTTCACAAAAGTAAACACAACACGAGAAAACCGTCATTATCTAAGGAAATAATACGGGATACTCTTTCAAAATAAAAGGTTTTGTCATGTGTATTTACATCTTTTCAAATAAATAAAACATCGGATCTCGGAACACAAAGGTTTTCATCCCTTTCCCGTCTTCCCCCAGAAATTAGGGTTTTCATTTGAAAAGTAGTAGACTGTTAGTAAAAGCATCCAAGTTTTTCAACATAGAATAAATATATAAGTCCACTAGAGACCGAAAGGGCGGAATGGGTGCTTAACACCTTCCCAAACCGTAATATAGTTCCCGAACCCTATAGAATCCTGGTTTCGCAGACAAACGTGTAAAGAAAGGCTTGTCTATAGCCTTTCCCCTTACACAACCTTTTTGTCCGTTTTCTCGTAAAACGTACTGGCGACTCTGAACGAACCTCTTTGCATCTAGAATAGACGTAGGGACACCCGATATCAACTATCAAAACAAACTCCAAGCAAATAGAACGACGGAATCCCTTCCGACGCTTCAGACCACCACGAACGGGGACGAGACCCGGGGGGTCGCATTTGCGGATTCTCACAGTGGCGACTCTGCTGGGGACTCTAGAAAATTAGACTCTTATATATGGACCTTTATTTATCTGTTGAATACTTGCTTTTACTGCTTTCCCTACTCATGTTAATTGATGGAGAAGAAACATTTTTTTCAGAAAAAGGGAATTTTTCAAAAAAACGTAATCAAGATAATGATATTTGTAAACCCAACCTTTTCACACGCACTATCACAAATCATGCATTGGTTCTACGAGTGTGAATTTACCCCAAACCCTCAGAAGTATTATAAGTGAGTAGGGAGTTGGCTTGCTTGGGCCAACATAAACCGAAAGCATTTACTTCCACTCTCCTTGGCCAAGTACGCCCCCGAGGTATATCGAGTGACGAGAACACTCACGTACCCGGGAAGTATATCAAAAGGCTCTTACACGTACCCGCCCTTGGGGTATATCGCAAGGTATTGCCAAAAAGGAGGAAGCCTGAAGCCTTAACCGTTCGTACACCTGCGCTGCATATAAGATCGAGTTAAAACACTTGTCAAACAGCCGTAGGGGATGTACCACTTTACGGCTTACTTTTCGACACCCTTTTTAAAATCCGAGGCTCTTCTCGGCAATTTTTAGTGGTTCTTTTGGCAAAAATCGAGTCGCATCACAGTCTTCCTTCATCTTCGCCACGTGGTTTCGTCTACAGTCGTGAAGCAACAACAGACTAGAAGGTTGGGCCGGCCGTGATCGCACCGGAAGACTCGTAAGACCAAGCACACCTGAAATGGCCGATGAACGCGAGAATCGAGAGACAGATCAGAGCCTAGCCGAGGCATCGTCAGCTCAGCCAACCCTAGCCGAAATGCACCGTTTACTCATGACCGTCAGCAGGGATCTGGCAAACCTCACGAACGAGCAACAGGGTACCCGGATCCGAATAGAAGAATTATCGGCCGAACGAACTGCACCACCGGGGTTTGATCGACTACCACCGAATCGAGATCCGAACCAAGGACAGTCTTCACAAGTACTCCCCCCAATTCAAGGAACCAATCCACCCCAAACGGGCCCTATCGTAGTTGGTCCCGTTCAAACCGACCCCAACAATCAGAACCAATGGGCCCCGGATTCAGGCCCCACTTACCAACAGCAGGAGCCACCCATAGTCTGGCCGCAACCCCAAGTACAACCCGGTTTTGACCCCCAATACCAACCATGGCCACAAGTCCCCGCAAGACCTATCCCACCACCGGCCCCAGTGGCCCCTCCCAATGAGTACCCAGACATCAACCGACTCCGGGCAGTGTACGCAGAATCAGTTATAGCTCGGGAACAGCCCGATGAGGTGTCAAGAGAGAGCGAAGAAATGAAGAAATTAAAAGAGCAGATGAAGGTTCTGCAAAGAGGGGTTTCTCTGATAAAAGGGGCAGACGAGATCACAGACATGAACGCCTTTTCCCTCTACCCAGAAGCCAGACTACCTCAAGGATTTAAGCTCCCCTCTATCACCAAATTCACTGGAACCACACCCCCCAAAACTCATCTCCAATCCTACATCAGATCCATGCAAGTGTCCGGTTGTGGAGAGCCGGAGCTAGCTCAGGCTTTTCACATGACTCTCACGGGGGCCGCCCTGAGATGGTTCTTCGATCTAGAGAAACACCACACAAAAACTTGGGGAGATATCGTCAAAGAGTTCATGACAAAGTACGGGTCTAACGAGAGTTTGGAAATTACCCGTAAACACCTGGAGATGGCCAAGCAAGGCGAGAAAGAGAGCTTCAGCGACTTTGTCACCCGCTGGAGGGAAATGGCATCCCAAATGTCCAAACGGCCCGACGAAGAAGAGCAGTTGGAAATCATACAGAAGAATTTTTCTCCAGCTGTATTGAACTGCATGGGAAAGCATGTATTCCCACACTTCAGAGCCCTGTTGAGTATGGGGTCACAAGTAGAGGAGGAATTGGCCAAAAAGGCGAAAACAGATACCAAAAAGGCCTCTTACACCGGAAGAAAGACGGCCACTCCAGCCGTAAACCAACTAAGCTCGTACCCGTATCAACAAAACCCATTCCAGCAGTCACCGCAAGTCCCCCCAATGAATTGGCCTACGCAGGGAGACTCTTCAAACACCGAGGCCAAGAAAAGGAGAAATTTCTGCACCCTCCCCACTACTCTGGTTAAGAGCCTGGAACTACTCCAAAAAGCCGGACTAGTCACTCCACTCAACCCACGCCCCCCACCAAACCCTATTCCCAACACTTGGATAATGAATGAGAACTGTGCGTACCATCAAGCGGCAGGCCATGACACGGAACGCTGTTTAGCTCTCCGCCATCGAATCCAGGACCTCATTGAAGCCGGAACCATCCCCGCACCCGGCGGGCCCAATGTTACCAACAACCCCCTCCCCAATCATGCTCCCTCTGCAGGAATTAACGCCTTGACCACTGATGAAGGCTTTGATCCCATAGGACTCATTCGGGATGATCCAGCCTATAAGGCGCCCGTTATTCTACCGGCAAAAGCAAGAGTTGTCCCAGGCCTCAACCCAATAATTGACCAATGGATGGCCAAGATGAACTTCCTACCTGGGCAGGGCTTAGGAAAAACAAATCAGGGAATCTCGCAACCACTCACAATCAAAACCAATCCCGGGAAAGCTGGGATAGGATGGACCCAAGACAAGAAGAAACAACCATGGAAACCCCGCCCCCCCATAAGGAGACAATCTGTATGACAGAAACCTCCTCCGGGACTTTCAGTTGGTCGGCAGAGCCAGAGTCGTCAGAAGCTTCGGAGGGATCAGACCCAACATCCCTTTGGATACAACAGATTACCCGCTCAGGAAAGGTATACCAGCCACCACCGATTGATGCCGAGAAATCACCACCTCCTAAGGAAGTAGGAGAAGACCGAGTACTGGAACAGTTGAAGAAAACCCAGGCACACATCACCATTTGGGGTCTCTTGGTTGCCTCCAAACCTCACAGGACCGCCTTCATTAAACTCCTAGATGAGGCTGTCATATCGCCAGACTCCACGCCCGAACAGCTGCCAAACATGATCGGGTCACTCACAGTCCAAAGAAGTCTGTCATTTTCAGATGAAGACTTGTCTCCATTGGGGAGAAAACACAGCTTGGCTCTCCACATCACCGTCCGAACCCGAGAGAAGATCTTGCCACAAGTCCTCATCGACAATGGGTCGACCATAAATGTTTGCCCTCTGAAGACTGCCAGATGCTTGGGTATCTTGGATTCAGAGCTTTCTCCATCCGCCGTAACCGTCAGGGCCTATGATAATACCAGGAGGGCCGTTCTGGGTTCTCTGAAGCTTGATCTCATGATCGGTCCCGGAAGCTTTCCGGCCGATTTTCAAATCATAGACATCCCCTCCAGTTTTAATCTACTGTTAGGAAGGGCATGGCTACACGACATAGGAGCACTCCCCTCCTCCTTACACCAGAAGATCAAGATACCGTTCGAGGGGAACGTAATCACCATCCAAGGAGATCCTGAAAGGACCTTGGCAGACCTGGAATTTCCGGTTTTAGGCATCGGGAGTCAGAGTTTACAGTTGGGAGGCTCTTCTTACGAGCCTCAAGTACAAACTCTCAACACCCAGATAATCGAATATCTTCCCCCTGACAATATCCCCGGTCTCAGCACCAAGGTTACAAATATGCTAAGAGTGATGAAATACATACCTGGAGCCGGCCTAGGAATGGGACAATCAGGACTACTTCAAGCCTTGGAACCGGTAACGAGGTACGAAAGGGAAGGTTTGGGGTACCAACACACTGAAGAAGACGATCAGCAAAAAAGGGGCCGAGGGCATCAGTATCCGAGTTTCAGCTCTTTGAACTGGTTTTTTGTCAAAGAAGGAGAGGACTTCCCCTTTTGCAGTTTTCAGGAACCTTGGAGAAACAGCGACGGAGAGAACCTGTCGGGATGGGAAATCTTCTATGAAGAGGACCTATATGTCAAAGAAAGCATTGAACACAGTTTCTCCACCAAATTAACGATCGGGTTGAAAGAAGGAAATGAAGACAAGACAGACAAGGAGGAAGAAATGATCGGAGATCTTTTCGACATCATGGTTCTAGGAGATGACGAGCCGAGGGATGACCCCGTACACCTGATATACGCTGATCCAGACTACCGAAGGGAAAGGGAAAAGAGTGAAATTGTAAGGGTGAGAGGTGAGAGTGAAAGTAAGGCTAGGAAAGAGCCACTCCTAGATTTACTCTTTAAACTTGTACTCGTAAACACTATTATCAATGAAGAAAACTCTGTTTTTCGTTACCCTGTTATTTTTAATTCTGTAATTGCTTATATGGAATTGGAAAGATTGAACGAACACCCTGAACGGGAGGAGCAGCGTATACAAAGCGAGGGAGGAGACACTCTTGTGATTAACCTCGGAACAGAGGAGGAAAGAAGAGAGGTCCGCATTGGGGCAAGCCTAAGTGAGACAGAGAGAGAAGAATTCACACAAACTCTGAAAGAGTATGCGGATGTCTTCGCCTGGTCTTATGCGGATATGCCAAGTTTGAACAGCTAGATAGTCATGCACGAGATACACACCAAGCCAGAATTTAGGCCCGTCAAGCAGAAGTTGAGGAAACTTACGCCAGAATGATCCTTAAAAGTGAAAGAAGAGGTGATGAAACAATTAAGTGTGGGTTTCTTACGGGTGATCGAATACACTTCGTGGTTAGCCAACATCGTGCCTGTTCCAAAAGCTAATGGGAAAGTTCGCATGTGTGTGGATTACCGGGATCTCAATAAAGCTTGTCCAAAAGACGATTTTCCCTTGCCCAACATCGATTTGATAGTAGATAATACTGCCAACCACGCCCTGAAGTCATTTGTGGATGGTTTTGCCGGATATAACCAGATCAAGATGCACCCAGATCACCAAGAGAAAACAGCATTCATCACACCGTGGGGAACATACTGCTACACCGTTATGCCATTTGGGCTAAAGAACACCGGGGCAACGTATCAGAGGGCAGCTACGGCTATCTTTCACGACATGATTCACAAAGAAATAGAGGTGTATGTAGACGACATGATAATCAAGTCAAAAGAGAGGAAAGGCCATGTACCAGCCTTGCGAGCCTTCTTTGATCGGCTCCGCCAATATCAGATGAGACTCAACCCGCAGAAATGTGTGTTTGGGGTAACCAAAGGAAAACTCCTGGGATATGTCGTCAGTAAGAAGGGAATCGAGGTGGACCCCGCTAAAGTTCAAGCTATCCAAGACATGCCTAAACCTCGTACCGAGAAAGAAGTCCGAGGATTTTTGGGTAATCTGCAGTACATCAGTAGGTTCATCTCTCAGCTCACTCAGACTTGCGAGCCCATCTTCAAACTCCTGAGGAAATCTTCACCAGGAGAGTGGGACGGCCAGTGCCAAGAAGCTTTTGATAGAATCAAAGAATACCTCTCCAAACCCCCAGTGTTAGCCCCGCCCCAGACCGGACTGCCACTAATCTTATACCTAATCGTCACTGATTCGGCTGCAGGAGCAATGCTAGCCCAGCACCTGACCGATACCCGGAAGGAGCAGGCCATCTATTTCCTCAGCAAAAAGCTGTCCCCGTTTGAGATAAACTACACACCATTGGAGAAATCATGTACCGCTCTCATCTGGGTAACACAGAAACTACGGCACTATATGCTAGTTTTCCCAGTCATCCTGGCATCACGGATCGATCCGTTAAAATACCTCTTCGAGAAACCGGCTCTCTCGAACCGAATGGCAAAATGGTTGTTTCTACTCTTCGAATTCGACATCACCTACATGACCCAAAAGGCAGTCAAAGGCAAGATCATAGCTGATTACCTGGCCCACAATCCGATATTAGGAGACATGCTAGAAGAAGCCGAGTTCCCGGACGAAACCATCATGAACGTCGAGATCGATGAAGACTAGAAGTTGTACTTTGACGGGGCCGCCAATCGAAACGGAAACGGGATAGGCATCTTGTTAGTTTCTCCGGACCAAACTCACTCCCCGGTATCATATCGTCTGGACTTTTTCTGCACCAACAATATGGCCGAATATGAAGCATGCATACTCGGGTTAGAGATCGCTCTTCAAAAGGGTATAAAGAGGATACAGGTATACGGAGATTCAGCACTAGCGGTCCACCAGGTTCTGAAAGAATGGAAGATCAGAGATGAGAAATTAGTCACTTACCTCGCCCGACTGGAGGATATCGCGGGAAAGTTCAAGCATACGGAATTTTACTATCTCCTCAGGTCTCAGAACAGTTTTGCCGACGCACTGGCAACCCTGGCATCTATGATCGATATCCCGGAGGGGATGGAAGAAATAACCCTTACGGTACAAAAGAAGTCAGAACCAGCACACTGTACGGCCTTGGTGGTAGAGAATGAAGGGAAAGGGGATCCAACCACTTGGTTTTACGATATCTGGAACCTGCTGAAGAACCATCAGTATCCTGAGAAAACAGACAAGAAAACACGGGTCACGCTCAGAAGACTAGCATCAGGATTCATACTCTGTGCCGGAAGATTATATAAAAGGAACTACGACGGGACTCATCTTCAATGTCTCACCGAAGAAGAATCGGTTAGAATGATGGATCAGATACATGGGGGCGATTGCGGACCTCATATGAGCAGACATACACTTGCCCGCAAGATCATCAGACAAGGTTATTTTTGGTCTACTCTGCAAACCGACTGCGCTAATCACGTACGCCGTTGTCACAAGTTCCAAATTTATGCTAAATCCCAGAAGCTTCCTCCAAAAGAGTTGTACAACATGACTGCTCCCTGGCCTTTCGCAGCTTGGGGAATCGACGTCATAGGGAAAATCTCGCCCAAAGCCAGCAATGGCCATGAATTCATACTAGTAGCCATCGACTACTTCACCAAATGGGTGGAAGCCGAGTCTTACCAGACCCTGGATGCCAGGAAAGTTGCCCGATTCATCAAAAGGAATATTGTTTGCCGATATGGGGTCCCACACGAGATCATCTCAGATAACGGCACCCACTTCGAAGGAGAAGCTAATACAGTCATGGAGGAATACGGTATCACCCGACACAAATCTTCGCCATATAGACCACAAACCAATGGGGCAGTTGAAGCCGCCAACAAGAATTTGAAGAATATCCTAAGCAAGATGACCGACACCTGCCGGGACTGGCCGGAGAAATTACCATATGCATTGTGGGGATACCGCACCACCGAGAGGGTCTCCACCGGGGCAACCCCGTTCTCGCTGACATACGGGATGGAAGCAGTCCTCCCTGTTGAGTTAGAGGTCCCTTCCCTCAGAGTAATGTTAGAGAATCAAGTCAATGAACTGGAGTGGGTCCAGGCACGGTATAACGAGCTAGCCCTATTGGATGAGAAAAGATTGAAAGCAGCATACCACCATCAAGGGTATCAGAAGAGAATCGCTCGAGCATTTAACCAGAGAATGAAAACTCGGGGTATCAATGAAAATGACATCGTGTTGAAAGAAATTCGAGAGCCAGCCAGAGATCCGAGGGGTAAGTTCGGGCAGAAGTGGACAGGGCCGTATATCGTCAAAGAAATCGATACAGGGGGCGCCGCTATACTCACTGACTTAGACGGGCAGTTACTACATTCACCAGTCAACATGGACCGACTAAAGAAGTATTATCAATAGGCACAACATATATAAGAACTACGTAAACCTGAGCCCCAACTCGAATATTGTATTTTGGAAAAATCAAAAAGGGGGAACGTAGGCAACCTGAGAAGTGACTTCAGGCCCGGTTTAAACTTTGTAAATAAATTTATTTCCCGCAAGCAGTCCCTCATATATTATTTAAAGGTGGTTCAGAACACCGAAGGTTACAAAGGGGACATAACAAATACGAAAGAAACTAATCCCTAGGGGATGGCCACACTGGGTCCTCAATAGCCAAATTGATCCGAGCTTCATCCAAGATCTGATATGCAAAGACAATGTTATCATCAGTAGCCTCCGTATCCATGAACCGGAACCACTACATTTGAAAGGGGTCGTCGATCAGTTCTCCTTCCAGAGATTGCCAGCAAGAGCAGATGTTATCAGCCCGGAGAGGCCGGGTAATACCAAACCGGGCATAATTGAACTGACGAGGCAGTCGGGCACGCCACATCCTCTCTACCGATAAAGAAACATGTGGGGTCACAAATTTAGACTCAGAAGAGAAGTTGTTCAGACCAAGGGGAACCTCCTGAGGAATGTTAAACTGCCGAAAAAGACGCCCAGGGAGATAAAAGGAAGTGAACCAGAGCCCGCGGAGCCGAACGTAGTTCTGACCCCCAGTGCTAAGTACCACCGCCCTCAGCTTCCACCAAGGAATGTTCCACCGGATAGCCCGAAAGTTCTCCGAAAACCATACCGTCCAATCAGAGGAAGACATGGTCAAAGCACCAAAGAGAGGCCGATGGAAGAAATGAGTCGGATTGTCGAGCCGAGCTCCGTTGAAACCCACCGATTGAAAGCGCTCTAGCAGCCACATGTATAGCAGACGCGGACTCCCCCGGAAGAAGGGCGAGACCCCCCGTTGAACATCATCAAGACCATTTAGGGTCTCTGCAAGAATGATCGGCACTATAGACTCCCTATTTCTAGCCTGGTAAATCAGACTCAGGATAGTCGGATCAACACGGGAAGAACCCGTCACCAGCAGCATATCAGAAACCAGGCAAATCAGGGCCGCTGCAGTACGCCCCACGCCGTAAGAGGCCCTATCTTCATAACGATGAAAGAACCTCACCATTTTATGGAGGTCAAGAAAACCATCGGCAATGAAACCATCACAGGCCGCCTGGGGAATGGCTAACAGAGCAATTAGCATGTCACGGGGACCGATTTCTTCTATGGGAACTGCCATCGGGAGACGAACGTCAGAACGTAACAGCCAGGAGAACTCCTCATAGGTCGGGCAGAGCTCATCTAGTCCAAAGCGGAAGAGATGGTCCGCAGGACTCCAGAAATACAAGGCACCTAATAGAAAGGAAAAATCGACGGGACGATGGCACCAACCCGCTAAAGGACTGAAGGCACCAAAGTTCAGACCATTTTCGGAACATATCAAAGCATCTCGAGCATTGACATAAGAAAAATCAGATTTTGTGCGATAAGAAGACATTTTTTTGGAAGGTGTGGGGATGAAGGAAGGAAGATGGATGTATTTATAGCAAAAAAGAGGGACCTGTACCTGTTTGTCGCGCGACAAACCCATATTCAGGAGGGATTGTCGTGCGACAAACTCCTTCTGGGTCACCCTAATTTTGTTCTTCCTACACATAGCAGTCATGATTGCCAAAAGAATCATTTTTGGATGCTTTCTTGTTCTCACTTTGCTCTTTTTTTACAGGAAAAGTATCACTACACTACAAGGTATGACTTCTAAAATACCGACTCTTATATATATATATATGTGTATGTATATATCTTTTCACATACAGAGAATAAAAGTATAATCAAACACAGATAAAGATATTTTATAAATCCAATAAAAGAACAGTTTTTAAATATCTGTCTAAACATGTCTAAAATAAATACATATCTGTCCAAACTAACACTAAATGCAGAAAGGGAAAACTAATCTACTCGGGCGCGTTTTGACACGCTCCCGCTATCACCCGAGCCTTCCTCGGGAGTAAGATCAACGACTGGGACGCTGGGAGCAGGAGGAGCTGCCGCCTGGGAAGGACCCGTAGACTGAACCGGTGCCGTCGGACGGATCACCGAATATCGGGATCGCCTAGAAGTCCGACTGCTACTCCGCCTAGACTCCGACCGAGCATGAGAGGAGGTCAGAGGGTCGTCCGGCCGTAAGGAGACGTCGATAGCCCTCTGATAATCGCGCATGTAGGCCGGAGGGTCTCGACCAACGTACTGGAGCAGGTTCCAGCTGTAAAGATACTGGGCGTGCCAAGCCCGTAGATCTGCCACCCGTACACTCACCCGCTGTAAAAAGACATAAGATAAAAGAATCAGCACAGTCAAAATAGATAGATATAGATGTAAAGATACCAAGAGAAGTTGAAGAAAGCACCTCGTCATCAGGGCGACCACCCAGATAGTCAAAAGTATCCTCAGGAAGAGGGTACTCCGGGACGGGATACCGACGTAATCCAGCGCCAACGTAAGAGATGTCCCTGGGAAGTGGAGGTAGATCTACCCACGGAATAGACGACCCCGCCGGAACACCAGCAGAAGTAGACCCGCCCTCCTCACGGATCGGGAACAAGGGAGGCCGGGATGAAGAACCCCCGAAGCCTGGAGATCGGGCAGGAGGACCCATGATAGTCGCCGGGAGAGGAGTCAACGTAGCGTAGGTACGGACCCCCGGAGGATCCACTATGGCCGTCGCCCTCAAAGGAGGTACCCCACTAGAAGGAGTAGCCACCGCAGCTGGAGGAGTCCGCCCGAACTGCTCATAATCTGCCCCAAGGTCCGCAGGCTCCCAGGACCTCTCAGACAATCCCGCTCTCCCCTCAGCAGCAGCAAAAAGGACCCCCGGAGACACAGAAGGGTCAGTGGGAAACTCGAAACCCTCAGCACGCTGCTCCCTCACAGGTGTCGCCTGAGGTGACAGCTCCGGAACAGCTATCGCATCACCTCCCTCACCCTCTGGCTGACCACCACCCTCGGCCGCAGCAGGAACATCCCTCTCTCCCTCAGGATCCTCATCCTCAGAATCCGGAATGTTGTCCCTCTGATCGGGGACAGGTGGCAAGTGACCCGGAACCGCCCTAGCTAAATGGGTCTGTCCCCGTATGTAGTTGGGATCACCTCCCAATGCCCGGTACCTCTCATAGAAGACTCGTCCCCGAGTCCCCTTCGGCTCCCTCATCAGATAACGGGCAGCAAAAATGGCATAGTCTCTCTCCTCGACGAAGGTCTGGAAGCCGAGTCCATCGATCAAAGCCTGCACCGTCACCGGATCGATCTCGCCCGTCCGCCTCATCAGAACATGAGGGAATAATGGAACACGAGGCCACTGGGACGGCGTGTGCTGGCGAATGACCCTCTCGCCCAAGTAGAAGAGAAGGCCGTACTCATCTCGGATAAGCCGCCTGGTTCTCGAGGCAGTCAGAGCACGGCCATACCCATAATGAGGACCCAGATCACCCCAAGGGGCCCACTCAACCTGAAAAGAAAACAAGTTTTTTATTCTCAATAATTTATATATTCTATCTAACTATTGAAAAGCAAGAGAACTAAAATATTTACCTGCTCCTCCAACAGGTCGTGAACGGTAGCAGCTCCGGTCTCCCGAGTCCGGTATACATAGGGAGCCCGGTAGTTCCCCGCAATGAATCGGCGGAGAAAAGGAAACTGGTCCTCGTTCTCAACAAGGAGATCCACCTGGGCACGACCCAGGCGGGTATAAGTAACAAACCAGCTCTGAAAAAGAAAGATAAAAGAAATCAGCAATGATCAACAGGTAATATGTAAAGAACTGAAGCAAAGACAGAAAGACTAAAGAATGTACCTCCTACAGCAGAGAAAAGCCCTTGAGGTTCAGGGCTAAATGGCGAGAGACCTGGTCCATGGCATCATAGAGGACTGCAAGAATGAAGCCTCCCCAGTCATAGTCAAACATGAGGCTGAAGTCCCGAAGATAGGGCAACCACCAAAGATGAGCCGTGTCCCCACCACGGGCCTCGAATAAATCATGGAGTGTCAGTAGAAGAAGGACGCGGGCATACTGGCGCGCCTCCTGACGGGTCATAGGAACCCCTGAAGCAACTAGTCGAGCCCTCTCTGTGGCTAACCGCGTAACCAAGACGCCCCGAGGAATCGTATCACCGGAACTCCGTCGCTCCGGAAACCATCCTAATGAACTAACAATGCCCTCGGCTGTCAGACGCAAAGGGACATCGATCTGAATGGGGACCCCCCCTGAAGGAATCCCGGTCAGAGCAAAAAGATCGAGGGGTGTCATCGTCATCTCACCCCAGCTCCAATGGAAGGTATGAGTAGTATCCCACCAATGGCAAGCCAGTGCCGACACCAAAACTGTCACCCTAAAAACCCGCTCTGGGAGGGCGTCAAAGAGGGAGCCAAAAGGAGTCGCGAGAATCAACTCCTGGACAGGGGCCGGTGCCCGTCGCCACTCCGAAGATATAGTGTTGGGGGAACCCCAACCTCGGCCAACCCACTGCAGACAAAAGAACGAGTATGGGGTTATGAGGGTGCTTTGGTGTAATTATGAGAGTTATAGGGCTATAAGGGTAAATTATGTAATTTTCAAAAACCTGAGGGTACTTTGGTGTAATTATGAGAGTTATAGGACTATAAGGGTAAATTATGTAATTTTCCAAAACCTGAGGGTACTTTGGTGTAATTATGAGAGTTATAGGACTATAAGGGTAAATTATGTAAATTTCCAAAACCTGAGGGTACTTTGGTGTAATTATGAGAGTTATAGGACTATAAGGGTAAATTATGTAATTTTCCAAAAACCTGAGGGTACTTTGGTGTAATTATGAGAGTTATAGGACTATAAGGGTAAATTATGTAATTTTCCAAAACCTGAGGGTACTTTGGTGTAATTATGAGAGTTATAGGACTATAAGGGTAAATTATGTAAAACCTGAGGGTACTTTGGTGTAATTATAAGAGTTATAGGGCTATAAGGGTAAATTATGTAATTTTCAAAAACCTGAGGGTACTTTGGTGTAATTATGAGAGTTATAGGACTATAAGGGTAAATTATGTAATTTTCCAAAAACCTGAGGGTACTTTGGTGTAATTATGAGAGTTATAGGGCTATAAGGGTAAATTATGTAATTTTCCAAAACCTGAGGGTACTTTGGTGTAATTATGAGAGTTATAGGGCTATAAGGGTAAATTATGTAATTTTCAAAAACCTGAGGGTACTTTGGTGTAATTATGAGAGTTATAAAACTATAAGGGTAAATTATGTAATTTTCCAAAAACCTGAGGGTACTTTGGTGTAATTATGAGAGTTATAGGGCTATAAGGGTAAATTATGTAATTTTCCAAAACCTGAGGGTACTTTGGTGTAATTATGAGAGTTATAGGGCTATAAGGGTAAATTATGTAATTTTCCAAAACCTGAGGGTACTTTGGTGTAATTATGAGAGTTATAGAGTTATGGGGGTACATTATGTAATTTGCTAACCTAAAGGGTATCACAGGTAAAAAGTACGAGTTTCACTAAATCGGACATTATTTCTAGGCAGACATACATACTAACATTGTTTAAAATACATGCAGGAAACAACAGAAGTAATAGAACAGATAAAAAAAAAAAAAAACACACGAAAAGAAGACATACCAGAGACCGTCGACGGATCTCGTGAGAGACAAGCTCCATCAAAAGCCACGGGACATCCGGGACCGGAGCAGCTCGGATAGCATCCCGATAGACCACCGCCCGACCGCGGTCTATCCCATCCTCATCATACCAGTCCAAGTCCGCCCAGTCGTCGTGATGAGGGCTGCAGCGGAGAACGCCCTGAGCATCAGTAAAGGTGACCTCCTCCTGGTCACCCTCCAATCGGTCGAGATGAGCAGGGTCCATCGGTATAGGTAGGATGTATGTGAAAAGGTCGGAAAAGTCAAAAACACGGCAGAGCTTCCGTGCTTGGGAGAGAAGAAAAGAAAGAGAGAAGGAGAGCTAGAGAGAGAAAGAGAAAGGAGAGAGTGAGGTGGAATGAGCTCAACAGGAGGCTTATATAGTGGGGCAGTTTGTCGTGCGACAAATGGCCACATTGTCGCGCGACAAAGAGCCAGACACCGAAGTGTCGCGCGACAATCACCCCCGACCCCTGATTTTTTGACCTTTGTCTCATTTTATCTCTTACAAGGGCACTTCGGAGAAGCAGTTTTCGAAAAATTGCTAAAAACCGCACACCCATGATAAAGATTTCAACGAGCAAAACTTCCAAATCATCTCCCCGAAAAATGCGAGAGCGGAATGCCACGATTAAAAGTAGTCTCTGATCTCACAGAAGGACCGAGACCATCAAATAAGAAAAGGCAAAATAGCGAGATAAGACGGGAATAGAAAAAATTGAAAAAGTAGAAAAGAGAAATAACCCGTATGAGCGCCCAAAGCGAGCGAGAGAAACAGAAATGCAGAGTGGCAGGGAGAGCCACACCAAAAGTGACAGCTAGGCCAAATCGGTTCAGGGCTTCGTTTTGGGTGAGTAAGGCTCCTGACCACGACAAAGGGATGAAAAGACTCCTGGTCAAAAACAGAGAGGGCCAGGAAAAGTCTTTCCCAAAAAAGGGAGAAATAAGGGCATCGAAAAACAGAAAACGATGTTGGGCCCACCAAAAAGAGAAACTGAGAAAATAACAGAGATCAGAGATTGGACTTTTAGACAAATTTTCTTTTCAGCACGATACAGAAGAGATGGTTTGGAAAATCCTCGAATCATCACGCTGCGGAAAGCAAAAGAAAATCGAAAACTGCCTTCTGAGAAAAGTACCCTCACTCGAGGAAAACATGAGAACAAAACTCAAGAAAGATATAGGAAAGCGGACACTCGGATAAGATTAGACCTCGAGGAGCTCTTTTCACCCTCACGAAAACTTCTCTCTCTCACTCTAGCAGTCTGAAGAGAGACAAATTAAATTTTACAAAAAACACAAACACAAGCCCTCTTCAGAGGCAAAATCACAAGCCCTCTCCAGAGGCAAAAGTTACTCATGAAAGTCCTCCCAGAGGCATTTTTTTCTTCTTCTTACAGATCTAGAAGCCCTCCCAGAGAGGCACAACGGTAGTCCTCCCACCTGAGGCGAAGCCCTCCCAGAGAGGCACAAACGGTAGTCCTCCCACCTGAGGCGAAGCCCTCCCAGAGAGGCACAAACGGTAGTCCTCCCACCTGAGGCGAAGCCCTCCCAGAGAGGCACAAACGGTAGTCCTCCCACCTGAGGCGAAGCCCTCCCAGAGAGGCACAAACGGTAGTCCTCCCACCTGAGGCGAAGCCCTCCCAGAGAGGCACAAACGGTAGTCCTCCCACCTGAGGCGAAGCCCTCCCAGAGAGGCACAACGGTAGTCCTCCCACCTGAGGCGAAGCCCTCCCAGAGAGGCACAAACGGTAGTCCTCCCACCTGAGGCGAAGCCCTCCCAGAGAGGCACAAACGGTAGTCCTCCCACCTGAGGCGAAGCCCTCCCAGAGAGGCACAACGGTAGTCCTCCCACCTGAGGCGCAATGGTAGTCCTCCCATCTGAGGCAAGTGGAGCAAGTCAAAGCCCTCGAGAGAGGCAATGAGGTAACAAAAGCCCTCTCCGGAGGCAAAACCAAACACAAAGCCCTCTCCGGAGGCACTCACAAGCACTTTTTGCATAAACACTTCTTTAGAGTTCATGCGGGAGCCATGGATCATGGTCTCTTCCAGTCGCCTCAATTCCTTGCAAGCAAGGAGCTTGAGTCGAGAGGGTCTGTAGACACCCCGATCCGTGACCCCCGCAAGAACCCTAACGACCTACGAGAACTACTGCTTTTGGAGTCCAGGACCCACCCGAGCACCTGAAACTACCTCAGGGGGGTTTGTTGCGCGACAAACCTATTTTTATGAAAGATTGTCGCACGACATATCACATTGTCGCGCGACAATCATTGGAATGTCGCGCGACAATCCCTCTATGTCGCGCGACAATCCCTCTCTGCACCCGACCAACCACTTTCTGACACATCACAGTGTCAGGACCCATCACTTCAGCCGCTTGTCGCGCGACATACAGGAATGTCGCGCGACAAACGGATATGTCGCGCGACACTTGCCCTTTTTGGGAAAATGTCGCGCGACAATCTTCCCCGAGTAGTATAAATAGGCCAACACCCCCAAGCGTTCAGGGGCAGCAATTGGAATCTGAGAATTTGGAGCTTTAGATTTGATTTTTATCAAGCACTTTTCTACTATTATCTTATTTCTGAAGAATTATCGAATCTATCCTCGACACTCGACGTGTCCCGTCTCCGGAATCGATTTCTGGGAAATATCTGAAGAAAGAGAAGATTATTATTGCCAGAGATCCCTCTGCCGTATTATATTTTCTTTCTTATTATTATTCTCGTCGGGAAGGTAAAGAAAGTCCCTTCTAGTATTTAAAATTAGATATCTGTGTACTTGTTTTATTTCTGTTGTTTTGTCCACATTTTATTTGAATAAACTTATTGCCAAGTTATAAATAGTCTACCATTTTCAAAACAAAAGACCCTGATAAAACTATTTTCAAAACCAGAAGAATAAGTACGTTATCGTCCGGATAAAATTCTGTTTTCAAAACCCGGACTGATAAGACTTATTTAGGAATTAAAAATCAACATATCCTGTCTTCTCTATAGACTGCGATGTGTCTGATAATTCTCCTCTCAAGAGTCATGATTCCATATTAAATTAGTCCCGATATTAGATCCGAACTTTCACAAAAGTAAACACAACACGAGAAAACCGTCATTATCTGAGGAAATAATACGGGATACTCTTTCAAAATAAAAGGTTTTGTCATGTGTATTTACATCTTTTCAAATAAATAAAACATCGGATCTCGGAACACAAAGGTTTTCATCGCTTTCCCGTCTTCCCCCAGAAATTAGGGTTTTCATTTGAAAAGTAGTAGACTGTCAGTAAAAGCATCCAAGTTTTTCAACATAGAATAAATATATAAGTCCACTAGAGACCGAAAGGGCGGAATGGGTGCTTAACACCTTCCCAAACCGTAATATAGTTCCCGAACCCTATAGAATCCTGGTTTCGCAAACAAACGTGTAAAGAAAGGCTTGTATATAGCCTTTCCCCTTACACAACCTTTTTGTCCGTTTTCTCGTAAAACGTACTGGCGACTCTGAACGAACCCCTTTGCATCTAGAATAGACGTAGGGACACCCGATATCAACTATCAAAACAAACTCCAAGCAAATGGAATGACGGAATCCCTTCCGACGCTTTAGACCACCACGAACGGGGACGAGACCCGGGGGGTCGCATTTGCGGATTCTCACACCTGGGCCCGACCCATGTGCCGGTGGGCACAACAATTGGTATCAAAACTCGATGGTGGATCCACGTACTTGTGACGGTAGAGTCTAAGGTGATAAGTCGCTACAAAAGCGTCCTTGTAGCTGGACTTGGTGGAGCCTATGGTGGAGTTAGATTCAGAGAAGCCGGGGCAAGGTGGAGATTGTTGAGAATGGTTGACTCAAACCATTGATCCCATATGAAAAAATTGTAGAACTCAACATGGTGTTTAAGATAATTAACAATTAATGGGTTTGTTAATTTTTACTTTGTCCTTTTTAAGGATGAAGGACTTGTTTTTGGACCTGTTAAATCTTTGTAAACACAATTAATGGTTTTGTTGATTTTATGTGTACTTTATGTCGTTTACAATTTCATTATTATTAGTTCTTTCTCCAAGTTACATTGTGTGCATGTATATATGTGTATATATGTGTATATATATATATATATATTATATTTTGGCAGGTAAAAAAGATTGGGAAATTAGTAAAAGAGCAAATAATATATTTTCATAGGTTCTTGTTCACTTATAAGTACAGCTGTGGGATGAAATCAACATAGTCACAGTTTTGGTTCGTGATCATGTTTAATATGAGTCACGGTCACTGACCGTGGACATTCGGTTAAATGCATTTCCACATATCAAGAAAAGAAGAGCCATGACCCATAAAACACATCACCGGTTCTTGCCGTGATTAAGAAAATGGTTACGCCCTTACTTGTCATGGTTTGAAACCGTGACCCTTGTTGTTTGTCACGAATTTCAACCGTGACAGTTAGCCACATTGGTGTAGTGTTGCTAATAAATCTTGATGAAAAAAGAAAAAAAAAAGTAGACATTTTAAAATTTTGACACAACTCAATACGATTGAAATAAGGTTTACTTTTATAACAACATAATAAATTATAATTGCTTTATGATTGTAATACCTTTTTTTGAGCAATTACACCTGGAGTGATTCGATTATGGGATCTCTCGCTAAATAGATCGTTCCTCACAAGAACCTAATGAACCATTAGGCCTACCCCATAAGGCTGTAATACTTAAATATATATGAAAACTGCAAACAACAAATCATCAAATACCACTTTTATTTTATGTTAAAAAACATAAATAACTTTAAAAATCATATAAATAATAAAAATAAATGAACTTGAAGTAGGGGTATTGGTAATTTTAGAAACAATATGTAAGGAAACGATATTGGAACAAAATTAAAATTTGGTATCGTGTTTATGTTCGGAGTTTTGAACATGAAATCGCGTTCGTATAAAAAATTTGGAACCAAATTGGCAAGAAATCATAGGTATAGATATGGGTAGTGTTAACGTGTTCCCTAAGGGCACATGATAAATACTTGAATATAGAAAGAATAAATGTCCAACATGCACTTAATGCTACACTGATTTTTATGCATGACCTAATTCTTTCTATATTTAGATATTTATCATGTGCCCTTAGGGCATAAGTTAACAATTCCCTATAGATATATAGTATTAATCGTGTCTAGTCGTGTCCAAGTAGAAAATAATTACCGTTTCCACTTGTACTGGGACATATTTATTAGGATGCAATATTTATAACAGTGTATGTTTGCCGTGTCGTGTTTGTTATCTTGGTTCTTGTTGTGTTCGTGTTGATATTCTTTTTGTCGTGTCGAGCTGTACCAAGCAAAAATATGAATTGATCGTCGCCCCTAACTTTATATAAGCTGCATTTCATAAAACTATTAGAGTATGATTGAAGAAAGAAATAATCACTATTTTTTTGATTTCTTATGATTAATAATTTTTATTATCATTTTAAAACTTGTTGTAGGTAAAAAGATATCATATAGGTAATGGCAATATATTTTTACTTTTAAGAGTGTGTTTGGTTGAAAGTATAGAATTAGGGTAGAAAATGTTTATATTATAGGCAATTCAATTAAAGGTGTTTGATTGTATTTATTTTATAGGTGAAAAATATGTATATTTTTTTTTCTTGTAATGATGATATATTTTCTAACTTTTGGTATTTGATCGCTTATATTTTACCTAGAATTATACTTTTTGATCTTTGGTTAATTTTCCACCTTAGTTAGAATTTATTTTCTTTGAGATATGCTAAAAAAATAAGTTCTTACTTTTATGTATTATACACTTGTAACAAGAATTTAGGTAGAACTTATTTTTCTTAAAAAATTAAGCAGTCAAATACTCATAAAAAATAAAAAAATATATATTTTCTATTTTTTACCATTTTTTTCATGAAAAACAGTAAAAAATGATCTCCAGTTTGCCAGATGGAGATTTCACTTTTCAGAAGTCTTTCATGATGACTGAGCTAGAGTAAACTTTTCCATAAAAGTCAATTTTATTTTTCACAGCCGGACATAAATTAATGTACCAAAAACCACATTAATTTTTCGTATAGTTTGTTCATAAGACAGATAAAAGTCATTGTTTTATGTTTGTGGTTTTCAATTTTATATGGTGTGTACACACGTCAATACGCAATTGGTTGAAAATAAAAAAAAAATTGTAAAAGCTTTTTTTAAAATTTTAGAAACTGCACGCATATATAAATGCAAACGTTGTATCTGATTTTATTGCCTCTACTTTTTATTTTTAGTTATCTCATTTTACTCTTTATATTTTAGGGCCATTTTAATATATACACGTATTTATAAATAAATTAAATTAAATTAAATTAAATACGTATTAAATTAGACACAAATTTTTATACAAAATATTCTTATTTTTATTTGTAGTATAATTAATATGCACTCTCACAGTACATGCATGTTATTATTTTCATATATTTTATGGCCAAAAAATGTGCTATTATTGTAATTTGAACCATTCTTGTGCATAAAAAATGCTAAATATGTCAAACACATTATTATTACTATCAGGATATTTGTTTTGACCTTTATTCACATCGATTAATTCTCTGTATTAGAACTGATTGTTTAATTATTTAGACTTCTATATTTTTAAGAAATACTAATTTGAAAATAATTGTTTGTACATTATATAATTAAAAATAATAGACAATTTATTTGAAAGATATTGAAAAATTAAAGCTTTGGTGAGTGATAGTAAGAGAGACTAAAAGTAAAGTTAATGTGAAAGTGATACATTAACTTTCCTAAATACAAATTATCTTGGACTAACGGCATGTTTACATTTACGATTAAAAAAGACAAAAATAAAAATGAATGGTCTGTCAAAAAGATTTTGTGAATGTGGAATGTGATTCTACGCAATGGTGAATTAATGGGCTTCAGAGCATCAAATTAAAGCGGCAAAGGAACAGCTAATATTTATTTCTACTTTGTTTCAACCAACGTCTCTATCATTTGTATTTTCTTGATATTTCTTTCTTATTTACATCACTCGCTGATTTCTCTTTCATGCGCCATCCCTATATGACAATATGCGCCGCTGAAATTCTTGGGAAGTTAAATATTCATTACATCATACTAGAAATTTTTTTGCACCATGTTTATTAATATATGGATTTATAATTGTGCCGGGTAGTCGTAAAATATATGTTACTTGTTTGATGATAAATATGTAAATGTATATTATTCGTCTGATAATAAATAAGTGTATGTTACTCATTGGCGTAGGGAGGGGGGCACAGGTGGGCTTCAGCCCACCCAAAAAAAAAAAATTTACTTAGAGCACCACTTAAATTTGACCAAGCCTTACATTTCAGCCCAGCCCACACATTCATTTAACATCCACTTAACTTAATAGAATCTAAAGACAGATTAAAACAAAACAAAAACAAAAAAAAAAGAGAAGAGAAAAGAAGAAGCTGCCGCAGAGCACAAAGCAACAGTAGCACTACTCCGACAAAAAGCTGCCTAGTTTGTCATCTTCTTGACTTCTTTTGTTTATTTGTTATAATATTATATATACAGTCCCTTTCTAATACGGATGAAAACTTACGGATTTTACTTTTTCAACGGTCAAACACAAAAAGCAACATTGGCACCTTTCTAAAAAAAAAAAAGAAAAGAAAAAAACCCACGTTGTATCTCTCAGTTCTCTCTCACCTCTCAAAGACAAAACAACAAAGCTCAGTTCTCTCTCACCTCTCACTCCCCTGCGCCCCTGTATCTCTTTCTCTCCTCCATTGCCAACGAACCACGCTCTCGTCGACCGCATTGCAGATTTCTCTCTCTCGCCTTTTGTGTAAGTTTCCTTCTTCTCTACAAGCATTCGGCACTCCATTTTCATATCTAGGGCTTTAGGTTGTTTTATTTTAGGGCTTGAATATGTTCAATATTTGAATGAGAATGCTTTGAGGAGCTCGAAATTATTGAACCCACTAACAATTTCGAGTTTTATTCAACCCGTTTAGTATTTCCAGCTCTTAAACCCATTTCAAATCCAGCTCTATTATTGAACATCGAACCCAATTAAAATTTTAAAAGCTCCATTGAACATCGAACCCACTTAAAATTTTGAAAGCTCTGTTGAACATATTGAACCTAATTATGATTTCGAAATTCTTTAACCCAATTAGAATTTTGAAATTCCTTAAACCCATTAAGAATTTTCAGATTTTTTCAATTTTATTGAACTGCTTTTTCTGTTTGAGCTTTCTTGTTTTTAATTGTACAATTGGTTATAATTGTGGGATATTGGGATATAAAATTAGGGATTCAAAAATAGAGGAGATGGAGAAAAATAGCAATTTCGCCTTTGTTTGGTAGTAAGGAAGTGAAAAATATGCCAGTAGTTCCATGCAAGTAGAAAAGACAGATACATGCCTGTAGCTCCATTTTTTGATTAAGTAAAACAAAGCTTTGTTACTTGTTTATTTACTAATCAGTAGCTCCATTTTTTGATTAAGCAAAACAAAGCTGTCTTTTTTTTATTAAGAAAGGACAGATACATGCCTGTAGCTCCATATATGCCAGTAACTCCATGTTAAGCAAATATTACTAATCATGAGGTGGTTTATTTAGTAGAAACTACTATGCTCAAACAATTAAGCTTGCTTGCAAGGACAAATGAAGTATGAAATTAAAGCTGGTTCTTTTTTTTTTATGCTTTTTCATTTAAAATGGCTTGCTTGCTGGTTCCAATTTTTTTGTTTATAGTTTTTCATTTAAAATGGCTTGCTTGTTTGCTTTCATGGTGTAGATTAAAATGGATTCTTCATCAATCATGGAGGGTAACAGAAGCATTGAAATGGACGTCCGATTCCAAGTCAAAGAATGTTTTTGTGGAGAATTAGCAGATGTTAAAATAACACTTTCAAATAAGAACAAGAATCGTGGTAGAATTTATTACGCATGCAAAAGAAAATGGTGCGGTAGTTTCTTGGGTTGGTGTAAGATCTCTTCTGTTCGACAAGCATCACATACTATTGCTACGCTAGAAGAATGTGGCACATCATCGGCTCAGTCGATTGTTCGTGAAGTCAACACAAAGGATGGATTTCTTTTGTGGAAGATATTAACTGCAATGTGTTTAATATTGTTTATTTATTTAGCAATAAAGATCATGGCATAGTGTAGTTTTTGTAATGTAATGGATTTTGAATTAGTTGTTGATGTTAGACATTATGGAATGGATGTTTGGTTATTTGGTTTTTTATTATGGAATGGTTGTTTATGTACACAGGCTGTTTGGTTGTTAGAATGGTTTTTTTACTATACAAGTGCCTTTTAAGAAGAATAAGGAGAATGAACTTTGGTTGTTTGGTTGTTTGGTGCTGACTATTGGTAGTTTATTTATTCTTGTCCAGAAGATTGCAATTGAACTTTGCTAAAATAATTGTATGCAGAATAAAAAGAATAAGAGCAGAATTCTGCATATTTTATGCTTTTATCATTAAGAAGAATAAGCAGAATTCTGTAATTTTATGCAGAATAAGCAGAATAAGCAGAATAAGAAAAATAAGAAGATTTTATTCATAATTCTACAGATTTTATGTAGAATTCTACAGAACTAGCACTGTGAAGCTATAATTATGCAGGTTGAGCAGTTTGGTAACATAATTAATGTTAACTGAGCTTTTTGTGTCTTTGTTGAGCAGTTTGGTAACAAAAATTCTACAGAATTTAGTAACAGCCAAATCTACAGAATTTCTTTTAACTGAGCTGCATGTATTCACTGCTTTCAAACAAAATCTACAGAATTTTAACTGCATATATTCACTGGAGGTTGTGAACTGGTGTCCTGGTTGAGTAGTTTGGTAACAGCTAAATCTACATAATTTCTTTTAACTGAGCTGCATGTATTCACTGCTTTCAAACAAAATTCCACACTTTTAAAGCAAGCATTCTCATTGAAAAATCCACACTTCTAAACCAAATTCCATACCAACAAACTACAAGCATTCTTAAACAAAAATTGTTTTAATTCCCAAATACACAAATACAATAGAGTAGAAGAACTACATCAACAAAACAAAACTAACAATCTAAACTTATATCTTCCCCGTCTTCCATTGACGAATCATTACCCTCTTCCAAAGTTGCATCATTCTTGCACGGAGAGGATCTACATTAAAAAAATAGCAAAAATTATTATTCATACTTAAATAACAAAATGTCTTTATAAAATAAATAATAAATAAATTTAAAACTTACTGATTCGCAAGTGCCGGACAATTTCTTTTATCATGTGATTGGCATGCTTTACCACACCCATGGCAACGTCTATCTTTTCGATTTTTGGCCCTTTCTAGTGCCTTCTCCTTTCCTCCTTTGAGCCTTTTTCCACACCCTTTTGCTCGAACTAGATCAGGTTCATTGTAAGTAGTAGGAGCATTACAAGAATCGTGCACACTAAAAACACCACCAACTATTTTATTGCTTTTCTCGGTAGCGACTTCTACAATTACACGGGTACTAGCAAATTTGTCAATTTGCTCGTTAATGCCACACAATTCATCGGTAAATATCTTCGTTGTTTCTTCACACACTAAGGCCTTATCAACTACATCCAAAGCCAATTGGATAAGTCGACTCTTCTTGGAGAGATAAGATCTATCATTGCCTATATCCATGCCATTACAATCCACAACCGTCCCATCTTTTGCGGACTTAGTCCACCTTTTCAATATGTATTTATCCGGCAATTTACCAAGATCATCGTATCTACACAAATATGATATGATATGCCTACATGGTATTCCTGCACTATCAAACATTTTACAACCATAAGATGCCAAATTTAAGTCCTTGTCATAAATAATTTCATGGACTTTGCTTGTTTCGACATTTCTTCTTTGAATTTGATAAGCACGTTGATTGTCAGTTTCTTTAACACACTTGAACTTGTAGTTAAAGCTCTTGCACAATTCATCCTCAAATTTGTAAAACATTTCGTTTGTGTAAATATCAACCATTTGAACCAAAAAGTCATGCTCTACTCTAATTTTAGGATTCTCAATTAAATCTTTGTGATCAGCCATCAACTCCTCATGACGTTGGCGTTCAATTCCTTTGCCAAACTGTATCATAAAATCAACTAATGAATTGTTCTTGGAAATAAATTTCTTGAAAAATGCATGCCCACTTTCCGCTCTTAGGCTACTTGACATGCCAGCAGAGAAAACATGATTAACGTAGGCCGGAATCCATCTTGAACGAATTTCATACATGCCATGCAACCACTTATTTCCTCCTAACCCACTTATTTTCATAAGGTTTTCCCATTGTAGCTCAAACTCTTCAGGATTCTCGGAATTCCAAATACAATCCGAAAATTCATTCTTGTAAATACCATACTTGACTGCATCAATTTTTTCTGAGAATTTCATTAATATATGCCAACTACAATACCTGTGAAAAGAATTAAACAAAGTCGTATTAAAAAAGGATATATATGTATAGGGAGATATGAAAAATTCATTAATTTATGCAACTATAATACCTGTGAAAAGTAGTTGGAAGAACAAGAGGAAATGCCGCAGTCATAGCCGGATCTTGATCAGTAATAATCATCTTTGGAGCACCACCGAGCATACTTTTCAAAAATTGAGTAAATAACCATACAAAATCATTAATACTCTCGTGATTTAAGAATCCACACGCAAAAATAATGGTTTGACCATGGTTATTAACCCCCATTATTGGAGCAAATACCAAGCCGTACCGATTAGTATTATATGTAGTATCAAAGATTACCACATCACCATAAAACTTATAAGCCCGCCTTGAAGTTGCATCGGACCAAAAACAACGAGTAATCTTTTGTTCATCGTCTGCCTCAATTTTAAAAGTAAACGAAGGATTTTTTCCTTGTTCCAATTTTAAATACTCAAAGAACATTTGACCGTCATGGCCCTTCGTATTGGCACGCATATCTCTTTCATGATTGTACAAATCTCTTTGTGTGCACCCAACATTTTCTATACCTCCAGATTGCACTTCAAGAAAACTAAATTGTTTATGCTTAGGTATATTTACCATGGACAATTGTTTAGTTAAAGACTTTGTCGCGGCTGAAACATTACGATGCGACCTTAAAAGATGAGTCTTTGTTGGGGTTGATAACGGGTGGGTGTGTCCCTCGTTGAAAATAGAAACAACGTATTTCTCAGAATTTGCTTTTAAAACTACAAGTTTGGCATTACAACCCTCACCTAAGCTTCCCCGACGTCTTTTTCTTCCAACTTCAGCAATTTTTGAACTTACTCCTTGTTTAAAACAAACATATTCCTTCCTTCTAATCTCCTCAGTTCTCGGATCTTTGCTAGCACTCCAACTTCGAACACTAAACCCACATTCTTTAGCGTAAGCATTATAAAACGAGAGAACAACATCTAATGTATCAAATTGTTGTCCTTTTTTTGGCTTCAGCTCATCTGCTACTTGAGGATTGTATATCCTAGTATTAGAACCACAATTTTCATCCAAGTCTAGATTTGCTTAATTATCAATTTGAAAACTTGAATTTCCACAACTCCCCCCTACTTCGTTATTCACATTTTCCATTTCTCACAAACAATCATGGACCTATATAAACTACACAAAACACACATAAATATAATGTTCAAATACAAAAAAAATATCCCAACCAACAAAGTAAATAATAATGGGTTGAATATTTTCAATAATTAATAGGTTCAAGAATTTCGAAATTCTTGAAGGATTTGAAATGGGTTTAAGAGCTGGAAATACTAAACGGGTTGAATAAAACTCGAAATTGTTAGTGGGTTCAATAATTTCGAGCTCCTCAAAGCATTCTCATTCAACTATTGAACATATTCAAGCCCTAAAATAAAACAACCTAAAGCCCTAGATATGAAAATGGAGAGCCAAATGCTTGTAGAGAAGAAGGAAACTTACACAAAAGGCGAGAGAGAGAGAGAGAGAAATCTGCAATGCGGTCGACGAGAGTGGTTGAGATGCGTTGGCAATGGAGGAGAGAAAGAGATACAGGGGCGCAGGGGAGTGAGAGGTGAGAGAGAACTGAGCTTTGTTGTTTTGTCTTTGAGAGGTGAGAGAGAACTGAGAGATACAACGTGGGTTTTTTTCTTTTCTTTTTTTTTTAGAAAGGTGCCAATGTTGCTTTTTGTGTTTGACCGTTGAAAAAGTAAAATCCGTAAGTTTTCATCCGTATTAGAAAGGGATTGATTATATATATATGTTTTATAATGTTGACTTTTGTTTATATATTTTGTTTATATATTTTATAATATTATATATATATATAAACATAATGTTGACTTTTGTTTATTTATTTTGTTTATATATTTTATAATATTATATATATATATATATATATATAATATTTATGCACTAATGTACATTTGTTTAGATTAATATTTGTTCACTGTTTATATAAAAATTTAGTTTTTTTTTTCTTTAACTTTTAAATAGATTATTATAAATGTATAATTAATAAATAATTTTATTATTCATGTGTTCATTTATTGTTGTAATGTTATTTATTTATTGACTATTGTTCAATTTAGTTAATATATATTATATATAAATTTATTTATTAGACTATTAGTTCTTGACAAATGTTAATTATTAAATGTTAATCTATTATTATATATAACATAACCTTAATTGTTTAGATTAACTATCTAACTTTAAATTTTTGAATTTATTTTAATAGGTTAATAAAAATGGTACATTCTCAACCACCATCAAAGAAAGGAAAAACTCTTAATATTAAATAGGTTAAATTTTTTAATTTATTTTATTTTAATAGGTATTTTTGTTGTTTTACTATGCTTTGATGTAAAAATTTCTTAATATTAGAAATGAAAAAATATATTTTATTTTGTTATGATTTTCTACTTTAGTAACAGTCCACCCCTTCGAAAAATTCTGGATCCGCCGTTGATGTTACTCGTCTGATGACAAATGAGTAAACTTAATACCTTACTCGCTTGTCATCGTGCGAGTAATATGTACTTGTATTCACTTGTTATCGAGCGAGTAAAATATACTTACTTGTTATCAGGCAAATAAAACATGGAGTAAAATCAAGCGTTTAATAGTGTGTAAATAGCAGTCACCTAAATTAATGTACAAAAAAGTACCCTAATTTTTCGTATAATTTGTTTATATTAAAGTATCTCCAATTGTGTAATCAAAATAATAATTATAATTAATTTTAACAATGTTGACCGAAAATATTACCCTAACGGTATAATCAAATGTTAGCAACATTTTAACTAATAATTAAATCTACTCTCTTTATAATCAAAGTTAACAACATTCTTTAATAACCAAAATAAGGGACACAATAATTTTATTAGGTAAAAGAGAATATTTTCAAATTTAAATCATCTTTCCTTACTTTTTTTGAAACAAAATTCAAATTGATTAATTATAACTAATCAATATAATGGATCCAACAAATTTGGTTATTGAGAAAAAATAATTATCGGAGATGCCTATATTATTAACTTTAATAATTTACTAAATAGATAATCAAAAATCTTTTTTATTATTCAATTTTAGCTATATATTACATTAGAGATGCTCTAAGACAAAAAAAATCACTGTTTTATGTTTGTGGTTTTCAATTTTATATAGTGTGTACACACGGCAATATGCAATTGGTTGAAAATAAAAAAAAAAAACTGTAAAAACATTTTTAAAAATTTTAGAAACTGCACACACATATATAAATGCGTTCTATCTGATTTTATTGCCTCTACTTTTTATTTTTACTTATTTCATTTTACTCTTTATATTTTAGGGTAATTTTAACATATACAGGCATTAATAAATAAAAAAATTAAATTATAACTATATTAAATTAGATACAATTTTTCATACAATTTTTTTTATAATATAATTAACTGAACTATTTTTTCCTATATCTTATGGCCAAAGGATGTGCTCTTATTGTAATTTTAACCATTCTTATGCATAAAGAATGCTAAATATGTCAAACACATTATTATTAATACTATTAT